>OLKM01003644.1:14973-32743 GCA_900291075.1 Melanogrammus aeglefinus | reverse complement strand
CTCCATCTTTTACTGACTGCACTGCCTTCTCGCGGGATGCAATCTCCTCCCTTCCTTCATTTCCCTGCTGGTCAGCTTTTCTGCTCTCCCTTCCCTCATGGGACTGGCTGTGACCCCAGAACCTGGCCGCTTCTACATGTGGGGTCTTGCCTGGTGAACGCACCCTGGTCCTGTTCACTAGGAGGGCCAAGCGACTCTCCCTCTCTGCCTGACTCTGCTTCCCAGATGAGAGTCCCATCATAGGAGACCTCCCGAGGCTATGTTTTGTGGCAAAGAAGGGGTTAGGTACAGAACTAGACATTGGGTTTACAGGTGTCTCTGGGTAGTGGCGAATAGGCGAGACCGGTTGGCTGTTTCTTGCAGATGTCCATAGAGTGACAGGTGTGTGTGGTTTGAGGTTTATCCTTGCCCTGTGAAAAGGTGTTGCCTTTGCTGCCGTCTCGTTCATACTGGAGGAAGTGATATGGGAAGAAGGCTGACTGGCAAACACAGGCCTGGTGTTCTTGATGGGGAGTCCCAGGCTTTGACGCCACTTCATAGCATCAGAGAAAGGCTGAACGATGCTGGGACTAGTTTCGGCCGAGCTTCTTGCCTTTTCCAAATGAGAAATAGAAACTGGCATGACTCCTCCCAATGGAGGCCTCAGCTCTCTCGCTTCACCTCTCCATTCTGTGTGTTGCAAAGAGAGATTACGGGAACAGGAGAGACCGGGTGACATGTTAGTTTCCAATTGTCAGGAGTAATCGAAGACAAGTCCGTCCTCAGACAACTTGCTTTGAACGTCAGGTAGGCGAGTGTTCTCTGGTGTTGGAATTTCAGCCAGCTGACTTTCCAATTTAATCGCTTTTTCTGTTAACTGCTTACTGATGCTGCCATAGATCGGCCGATCCTCGTCCTTGTTTCTAGTCTCTGTGGGGATGACCTTTGCCTTTTCAGCAAGGAATTTCCGGATCTCCTGTTCAATGCTGTCATCGCTGTCTACTGAGCTGTTGTCTTCACTTCCTTGAACAGCACTCTCACTAGTATACAGCGACAAAACGTTTCCACTTCCTGTCCCTTTTAATTGGTCTGTTTCTCCTGCTCCGCCATCATCTATTCTTTTGATAGTTTGCTTCTGTTGTGATGGGCTCTTCCTACTCACTTTAGTCTTCTCGCTCAAATCCCTGTTTTTGATGGGAGCTTTTTTCAAAACAACCCTCTTAGAAACAGGGTTGAGTTTTTGCTTTTTTGTTGGAATGCCATCACAGGGCTCAGAATCCTTGAGGCACTTCCTTGATTTCAGCTTCAAGTCTCTCGTCTTTCTTTTCAACTTCTTCTTAGTCTTGAGCAAGTCTTTAATCGCCGTGTCCAGGTCCTCGTCACTATCTAGAGAGCTGCTCTTGTCTCCTCCCCTCTCAGTCCTGTCAAATTCCAACCAGAAGATGCGACAGCTCCATCTGGTACAGCACGAGGGAACTTGATCCTTCCCCATCTTTTCAAGCCAGCTCATTCATTCTTTGGGGCTTCTTTGCTGGCTCTTGCAGTCTGCGATTTTAGTTTTTCTTCTCTAGTAAGTGACAGTCTCAGAACCTTTTTTTGGATTGATTCTGGTTTCCCTTCACCATATTCGGCTCATTCAAGCTGGCTGGCAGTGAGGAGAGCGTGGCAGTAGTCTGAGGCTGTTTCTGCATTTGGGCCTTCTGCTCAAGGAACATACAGATTTCTTGTTCAATTCCGTCTTCACTGTCTATGGAACTGTCACTACTTCCACCCGCGGTTGTAGAAGGGCCCGATAATGTCTCATTTGTATTGAAGCCGTCAATGCTGACAGTAGCAGTGAACGCGCAGCCATTACAAGCCTTTGAAATATCTAAAATTTGCTCAGCACACATGAGACTATGTAGCGTGCTGTGGGTCTTTGTAGTGGTTGGGAGTGAATCTTAAAGGGGTTCTTTCTTTTAACCGAAGTGTCCCACTCTCCATAACTGGTCGAGCTGCCAAATAGTGACTTTGGGTAGGGAGAACAGATGACAGAGGGGGGCCAGATGCAAGATTCTTATTTACTTTCTTTTTGGATTTCAGTTTGTTTATTTTTTTCTGTGTTTTGAACTACAGAGAGACTGCAAATGGGTGACTTTTATACTAGGCCTTTGCTTGAGCAAAAGTGTTTGGGCACATTCTTTTTCTTTTATTGCTCCGTTGTAGCTGCGAATGGCCTCTTCAATCCATCATCACTGCTACTGGAGTTCAGTAAGTCTTGTGATGTAAAGGAGTGCAGGCTTCCTTGCCTTCCAATCTCCTTGTCTTTTTTCTCCAACTGGTACTTTTGGATGGCCTCCTCAATCCCATCATCACTACTTGAGTCCAGTGAATCCCTCTCTGTTTTGACTGGGACAGGGTCTTTTGCTTTTTTATCGAAGTTGTTTTCCATTACTTTTTTGGGTTCTTTGGATAGCACACTTTTGGTTGTCATACTTTTTTCCATTTTCTTAACAGGCATTTCTTTGAAGGGAAGGGAATTATTTTTTGTGACTGAACTCTGAACGGGTGCCATGGGGGTTTCAACTTCAGTGATTTTTGAAAACTGGTGGTTGGCACTTAAGACCTATATTGCTTGTCGGAATTCTGTTTACAAAATCTCGGGAACAGGAGGGTTTTCCTATGTACTTTTTGAAGAGCAGAATGTTGGATGACGGTCTTCATTACGTTTATGTCCATTCCTTTTCCCTTAGGTACTCCAATATTAGCCTCCTCAATCCTCGGTCCACACACTGTCATCACTGTCGAATCCTGGCTCTCGATTTTGACTGGAAAAACTGATTGCTTTTGTCGGGATTCAGTACCAGAACCTGTTGATGATTTGGCTCTACCCAAAGGCCCATCTCCAAACTTGCAGCCTGAGGTGCACTTCCTGTCCCGGCGGCACGTTTCCCTACGGATTCTCGTCACCCATGGTCAATGGAAGGACTGGGTGCTCCCTCAAGCTTTTAATGATCATCTGGACCTTATCCTGGATTGTTGGCGTCTCGGGTCGACAACTCACTGTCAGAGCTGTGTAAGCCGTGGAGCTAAAGTTTTGGGGTGTGGCCACAGGTCCTCCATTCTGTATGAGTTGCTGCAAATGAGGCACATTCATCAAGTACATTTCTAGTGGCGGGGTGGGGTGAATCATGGGAGTGCTGAAGCCTCCGCTTAGTAGCCCATTGTTCAATTCTGTGGATAGAAAAAAGCATAAATATATAAAATATATACACTGTATAATACATGTCTTGTTTTGAAAATCAAAATCTATGGCCTATTTATATGCGTGTCTCTACATGTCCAAACCTATACATTTGTATTTAACGTATGGACAGGTTCTCTATCCTTATTGTTGTTTCGTATTCGACATGCAAATGTTACAGACATTGCCAACGACTATGGCTATGTATGCGTTAGATAAGGTCAATGATCATGATGAAGAATTGTTTATACTTTAATTGTAATTAGATAGTGTCTGTCTATTGTCGACTCAAAGAAAGGATCATCTTAAATGTATTTCATATTGTATGCTAATAGTCTTTGCTATAAGTTGTGCTTTAATTCCAACATTTGTTTGTGGTTATTCTGCAGCTTTTCGTTAGCAGCAACAACGATTTTCTGCTATGAAACACAATATGTTTTATTCCACTTGTTGACTTATCTCAAAACATCTCAATACTGGCAGTGGTTTATGTCACCTATACTGTTGATGAGACCAGAGTATCATTATTGTTTTTGAATAGCACAAAAATGATATGTGAACTCAAGAATGGCAAAGCAACAATCACCACAATATGCCCCTTGCCAACTGATAAATAATCTTCAGCCAACCTTAGGTAATAAACCCATACATTACCCTAAATCACCACTAATGGTATTCTTTATCTGGGATGAAGTTTTCTAAATAGCAATGGGTTACTAAAATTGCTGCTACTGCAGGGAAGAAAATAAACTAAACACAAGTGACATCGTATGGCCAAATCAGCCAAAAAGGGATTATAGCGTTCGGTTGAGCGAAGTGCCATTGCTGCCATTGTTTCAATGTCAATGAAAAAACGACTACAATTTAGAATGAAAAAGACCAAGGTTCTGTTTGCATTTAGGTAACAGTAAAAGTCATTAGTTTGCCAATCTGCTGTAACATTAGTTCATGGAAGAAAATTATCTGGCTGGCCAATCTAGCTGGTTGAAATCTAGCTGATTGAAATCTAGCCAGATTAGATCTAGCCGGTCAGATCTAGCCGGGGTCCACCTTGCTCCCCTCCATGCTCGGTGCGCACCAGTCCACCAGGAGAACATAACGGCTATGAGATGCATTTAGTGTACAAACCTACTTACAGGCAGTACGTCGTCAAGCCATCACGAGTTAAGCTTTAACGGCTATGAGATGCATTTAGTGTACAAACCTACTTACAGGCAGTCGTCAAGTCATCCAAGAGTTAAGCTTAACGCAAAACAAAGTACACATTTAATTGAATTACATCGAAGGGATCCGGCACATGTTGAACAGGATCCAGCAGCAAAGAACAATCCAATAATGTAACATTACGAAATAAATTAACGTTAGACAAAACCCCGTGTGGCGGGGTGTAATGTTGTGTTAAGTTCACGTTAAGTTTGTTTGACAGCATCACCGAGCACAGAAAGTTTCGTGTGGCCAACATTGATGCCGACGTTGTTCGTGTTACATAACCCGTCGTTTCGTGTTCTGCCTTCTTCCCGACAGACTGCCCGCCTCGCTGCCGCAGAGCGCCGCCGCCTGTCCCCGTAGCGCTCCGCCGGCTCAGGGCGCACCCGAGGCCGGGTGTGGGGCTGCAGGAGACTCCGCAGAGCAAACCATGTTTCTCCGTAACGGCCATACTGGTAGGCTCTGCGATACTGCTCGATTACGACTCTAAAAACGGAGCCGATGCTCGTGAACAGTTGGTGTACGGCGTTAGGAACCCGATATTTAAAACATGCTGAAACCACAGGACACATTGACAACACGACCATGCCCATTCGGGGACTTGGAAGACACTTGCGGGGCCTGCCTTACTGCAAGCCCGGCATTTTTTCCCCAACCGAAGAAAGGCTTTTGTATTGCGGCGAATACTTCGCATGTAGGCTCTCTGTTGAACGTATCTGATAAACACGAACGATTCTGAGTACCACTTACCTTACTATGGTGCAAAAAACGGTCCAAGGAAATTAAATTGCCCACAGCGTTGCTGTATATATATCGGTGAATGCTCAGTAAAACATGTCGGTGCTCCGGTCCACACACCGCCGCGGACACGCGCCTTCCCTGGAGCTCCCGGGGTCGAGTCCCCTTCCTGGCTGCTGGCTCTCGGGCAGTCCGTGCACACTGACTGTTCAGCATTGTGTGCCACCCACAGCATCTTGGATGGTTATCTGTGAATGAGAATTAAGAAGCATTATTATTGATCATTTAATTCTAATAAATGCAGAAAACTATAAACATGAAAGATCAGGGTTTTTTGTATCCAAACTTGGTTTTACATACTTATAATAGCTTTATTTTGGTAATTATACTGGACTGTGAACTTGTGTGTAGACTATTATATACTACCACGTTAAATATGGTATTCTGTTCTGTTTGTTTGGGATAATAGTATTGATATTGTATTATTGTTGTGTTATACACCTTGATCCAAAGTGTCTTGGAAGAACATCCAGGCTGAACATCTAAACATGATTCCAAGAACAAGACACTGAAAGGAACTGAAGAAATATCTGATTCTAACGGTAAAACCTTTTCTTTAGGTGGTAAGCCAACATTTTCCTTACTCTCTTTCTGTTGCAACACCACAGGCCTTCAAACCCTTGATAAAACATTGCTCTGTTACGAGTATGGACCAAAACATTTCAGGTGTTTAGAATCCCCCAAACTGTACATGAGGGAACAAGCTCAGTCTTCGTATGTAAACGTAGAAAGGAGAGAATGTTTATGGTGGTAAGGCCTGTGGCAGTTTTACGATCATGGCACATTGATGTATTCCTCCTATGTTTCTCGTGTGTTGGGAAAACGGAGGTGAAGTGAGCACAAAACAAATATAACTATCCACATAGTGTGTTTGTTTGGCCACGGTGTAGCTGTTACAGATTTATTTTCAGGTGTGTTCAAGCCAGAAATACTGTTTGGTCTCCAGGTTATTATCGATTGCACCTCCTCCAATTAGCATTTATCCCTGTAATGCACTCATTTTGTTTGGGTTTATCTGAAGGACTGAGACATCCCCTTATTAAAAAGATGCATAGCTGAGGTAAGCCAATATTGCAAGACATTGATTCCTCTGGATAATGAAACTAAGAAAGGGCAAACTGGTCCACATGGTTCCTTGTTAGATGACTATCATTCGAGCTGCCAAAGGGTTAATACGTTTCTGGACAGAATATTGATCACAAAAACGTTAAACCCTCTTGCACCGGTGATCATGTAGCCTACTCATTTGGTGAGTATTTCATCATAATTATACAGCAGCCTACTCCATAAACAATATGGAATAGGCCTTAAAAAACAGTACCCCCATATATACTTACTGTACATGAATAAATATATAATGTGTCTTAAAACAGCAACTGACAAAGGGTCATTCAAAAAAACGGGACCCCTAACCCTGCCAGTGCTACATAGTGTGTATGTTTGACAACCCTTTCAAACAGCAATGACCTTGAGTATCACAACATGGTCTCTTGTATAAGTTCATTTGACAAACCCCACAACTGTAAGAACCAAAAAGTGTGTCTCTCTTTGTATCATGTGAACTTTTGTTTCTTGTGATACCAGAAACAAACAGTGTTGTAATAACCAGGTAGGATCAGGAGGACACATTTCAAAACTTTAACCTTTGCTTAACTTCATGGAAGTCAGTTCAGAGTTGGAATAAGCTCTCCTTTGACTTTAAAACCCCAATCATGGCCAGGTCCCTGGACTCATCTCTCCGGTCCAGACAGCCCGTCTGGATCGACCTCTTCCTCTTAATAGGTTCTCCAAATTGGCTTCTGTCCCTTCAACTCTTTTCTTCAAACCTATTTTAACTCACTTTTGACCAAAGCACCCGCTGAATCGTTGAAACTTAGAAGAAATGGAAGGATGAGAGATCCACTGGGACACATGCAATTTCAAATGAAATGTTTGAAACATGAATGTGTTTATTGTCATCCATGCCCCGATTGATATTATGCTAATAATAGATCCGATATAAATTCAGTTTCAATGGTATGGTAACTTCATTTTAAATTGGATATATGGCATGTGCAGACATCATGTAGGCCTATACATTGTGTAAATGTGATGCATCCTCCTTTTTCATCAATTGCTATCAAATATAACAACTAAATGTGCGTTCTCATCTACACGTTCTGACTTAAGGAGGCTAGGGGCCTAATCCGTAGCTCTTCAATTGACATTTTGTTCTGCATTCGGGGCAACTAGTTGACGTAATATATCTTGTTTGTCTGTTATTTATTGCCACAAGATGGCAGTGTTGATCTGCCTAAAGAAAGGAAATACATACATACGTTTGTGTGTATATATGTGTGTGTATATATAGGCTATATATATATATATATATATATATATATATATATATATATATATATATATATATATATTGTATATATATATGTATGTATGTATGTATGTATGTATGTATGTATGTATGTATGTATGTATGTATGTATGTATGTATGTATGTATGTATGTATGTATATATATATATATATATATATATATATATATATATATATATATATATATATATATATATGTATATATGTATATATATATGTATATATATATGTATATATATATGTATGTATATATGTATACATACACACACGCATCAGAGAATTTGTAAAATTCAGTTGAGGCTTTTTGGTTTAGGGTTGCGGCATTTGCAACCCCAAGATTTCAGTGGCACCCCTGTGAAACATTTCTGGGGGCATTAGGCCTACTGCCGTATTGTGTTGCCGCTCCATATATCACGATAGGCCAGCTATTTCATGTATATGACTATATGGAAGAAATATTCAGTAGATCAAAGATTGCTTTATCGCGATAAAAATGGAATGGCAAACAAATCAGGGATCAACTGAACTTAGGAGAAGGAACGAGACGGGCCTGATTCTCCAAATGCAACCCATATTAGAATTTCAGCTCTCTAATTGAACTTCACCTTTCAAGTGGATATAGTGCAGTTTCTGATGCGGTTTCAAAGCATCACATATTGCCTTTAATGTCATTTCTCTCAGGATTACTTTGGGAGATATTTTTACTCGATATTGGTTCATATCATTGTCTGTCTCAAAACTGATGGACCTTGGGCGACAGAGCTTGCGTCAGTGCTGACCCAACCCTCTGCAACTCACTCAAACTCACAATCAACATTCAAAACCCACCTCCCTAAAATAACATACAATCCCCGACCAGAGCTCCCGATTCCTGCCCACAAACTACCATTCAGCTCCGCCTAGGCCTTTTTGTAATATTGTTATAATCCTCTTTTATCCTCCATTCCACTTGATTGTATGCTTGTTATAAATATATATATATTAGGGGTGTGACGGTACACTGAAGTCACGGTTCGGTTCAAAACTCGGTTCAGACATCATGGTTCGGTACGAGTTCGGTACAATGAAGGGAAAAGAATACACAAAATACAGAAGGCAATTATTTTTTATTGTCTCAGGTTGTACCACCTAGTGTCATACAGTCTCTCCCCTGAGCTAGCTGCAACAGCCTGAACTGTGTAATCTAAGATGTAAAAAGTGAACAATAAGTACCCCACATCACCTCCAGACTCCATCCGTAACTTGTAACCAAAATAAGATAATCGGTTACAAAACTGAAAATTCAGCCTTATTTATGAAAGTGCAAAGCACACAAAATTTGCACATTTAAACTGGAGGGTGCGGGTCGGTTCGGGGCAGCTTGGTGGAGTAGTGAAGGTGTGGTTCGGCGCAGCTCAGTTACGGCTTGCGCTTTTTCCACCGACAGTACCCCTGGTGTGGTGGTGGGGGGGGGGGTTAAACCGGATTGCGATAGCCGCGGCAGCTACGTTAGCATTGTGATCTCATAGCAGCCGACACAGTGTAGCCTGCAAATTAAATCCAAGGAAAAAGAAGAACGCGCACAATGACCAAAGATCAACAATTGTAGGGACGTCCAAGAAGGACGGCAAACTTTTGTGCGTCATTTTTCTTATAAACCGTTAAACTGTTATAAGCCGTTGTCCAGAATACCACGTGGATAATGTGTTTGTTTATTATCCCCCTGTCTCACGGAAGTGCGATTCTGTCGACCAATCAACGGTGTGAACAGGTTCACACTGAGCACATGTGATAGACGTGACAGAGTCTGGAGACGCCATTGAGAAAGTTCTGCTGCCTGCAACATCCTCCAGCATGACCGGTTTGGTGATGGGTCAGTAATGGTGTGGGTTGGCATTTCTTTGGGGGGCCGCACAGCCCCCCATGTGGTCGCCAGAGGTAGCCTGACTGCCATATACCAAGATGAGATCCTCAGACCCCTTGTGAGACCATATGCTGGTGCGGTTGGCCCTGGGTTCCTCCTAATGCAAGACAATGCTAGACCTCATTGTGGCTGGAGTGTGTCTGCGGTTCCTGCAAGACGAAGGCATCGATGCTATGGACTGACCCGCCCGTTCCCCAGACCTGAATCCAATTGAGCCACATCTGGGACATCATGTCTCGCTTCCATCCACCAACGCCACGTCGCACCAAAGACTGTCCAGGAGTTGGCGGATGCTTTAGTCCAGGTCTGGGAGGAGATCCCTCAGGAGACCATCCACCACCTCATCAGGAGCATGCCCAGGCGTTGTAGGGAGGTCATACGGGCACGTGGAGGCCACACACACTACTGAGCCTCATTTTGACTTGTTTTAAGGACATTTAATAAAAATATTTCATTCATTCAGATCTAGGATGTGTTATTTTAGTGTTCCCTTTATTTTTTTGAGCAGTGTATATATGTGTCACAAATACCTCCCTATTGTTTATGCTATATAGACACTAAAAGCATTATGTTTTCTGTAGCACTGAGCAAATGACTAAATTAAAAGTTTAATAAATAGTTATGTTTAACAATGTAAAAAGTAACCTTGCTTTATAGTACATTACCCACACAGAATGATCACCTTATGTGACTGAGGGGAGGGAATTTGTATGGATTTTGACTACGAAACTATTTTGATGGCACTGCTCTCGTGCAGTGTTTGATGCCACTGACCTTTACACTGAAGCAGTGCAGTAGCAACATGCAACCGTGCCTGATGAACAGCCCGTGGAGATGTCTCGACATCACTGATGTCGCCGTACCGGAGATAATCATCTGCAAACTGCAAAATTGCATTTTAGATGGCAACAGTAAGTAAGTTACTTATAAATGGCTGTACAATTAGTACAAACATGTTTACCCTCAACACTAAAATCCCACAGCTGCTGGAATCTTGCTGCTTGATGTGGTGCATTGTTTGTAACGTCCATGTTGCTCCCTTGTCTCCAAAGTCCGTAATCCTCAAGAAATTCCTAATTTTTGTTTCAAAAAAAGGAATAAAAAAACAGAGGGAGTGTATAGCAGACCAATTCTCTTAACATGGAAAAGATTCAAAATTTCTGGTGGGAAATCGCATAGGTCTTCATCAAATCAGACCAATCTGTATGTTTTTAAAGTTGGAGCTTTATCACAAGCACTGTTACCTTCAGTTTCGTAGGAGTTTACAAGCATGATGCAGCAGAGGTCTTGGTTTCCCATGAGCTCTGCTGCATCAGAGTTCAATTGAAATATCTGTATGCATGATTGCAACACGTAGGGAGAGACGCCGAGTTACGGGCTGGCTAACAGAGTTAGAACGAGTCCAGTAGGTGTAGCCCGCAACAATGATCATGAAATAATTGTGTTTGATGGGAATAATATTGCACTGTTAATTAAGCAAAGAAAGGTAACCAAACCACTAAAATCCAGTGAGCCCAACATTTACAGGGCACATCCACATTTCTCTCCACTGGAAACTTCATCTGAGGAATGGGTTTAATACCAAGCTATTGACTGTTAGTTATTGTTATTGATAATCAATAATGCTAGATTGTTACAGATTGGGTCGCAGCACCCGACAATGAATGTGGAAAATTAATTACGTTTTTGAGGGTCTTGAATTGTCCACCAAACAATGATGTCGTAACAACAGCACTGAGCTGGTGAATAGGCATCTGTTTAAAACAATATAAGTTTATAATGCTGAATTATAGTTAAATAAACATTTAAAGTTAGATAAATAGAATTTCCACTTGCCTGATGATCTCCAATAAGGATGTGCATGTAACCATCAATAACCTCCATTGAAAAAAGGCTGATTAGTGGTTTAAAATAATGCGATTCTGCATTGGGAGCATTACCTGATAGAGGCGATTGGTCTATCCACACATACGGGCCTCCTGCTATCTTAAATAAAGACGTTATAAACAAGCATCAAAATATGCTCCCCATATTCATACAGTGTACATAGGGTGAGTAGTGGTTTAAAATAATGTGATTCTGCAGTGGGAGCATTATTTGATAGAGGCGATTGGTCTATCCACATACGGTACTCCTGCTATCTTAAATAAAGACGTTATAAACAAGCATCAAAATATGCTCCCCATATTCTTACAGTGTACATAAGGTGAGTAGTGGTTTCAAATAATGTGATTCTGCGATTGGTCTATCCACATACGGTACTCCAGCTATCTTAAATAAAGACGTTATAAACAAGCATCAAAATATGCTCCCCATATTCTTACAGTGTACATAAGGTGAGTAGTGGTTTCAAATAATGTGATTCTGCAATTGGTCTATCCACATACGGTACTCCAGCTATCTTAAATAAAGACGTTATAAACAAGCATCAAAATATGCTCCCCATATTCTTACAGTGTACATAAGGTGCACTGGATTCAAATAATGTGATTCTGCAGCGGGAGCATTATTTGATTTATATATAGGGTGAGTAGTGGTTTAGTATAATGTGAAAGATGTTATAAACAAGCAGACATTTCAGATACTCACCATTTAACTTGAATTTTGAAGCATACCTCCTAAGGTTTAATTTCTGGGACTTATCAAAGCCATCCGGGAATGTTCCCAGAGACAGGAGGTCAAACGATTGTTTCAATCTTTCCTCCAGAGCTTTACAAACACAAGTATTTGGAATTTATGTAACACAATAAATATCTTGTTATAACAAGACAAGATGTCCCCCCCCCTCAACCGACGAAATCTTTCTCTGCTCCCAGACCCGTAAAGATAACACATATATCATCTTTTTTCGACATTCATCAGAAGTGTGCACATATTTACGTGCTTAGAGGTGAAAATGTGCAATGTTAAACATATGTGTAAGATAATTGCGCAGTTAAAAACATATTTTAAAGAAAATACTCCCTATCAGCCTAAAGGGTAGCAGAAACTGATGGGTGCGCACGCAGGATCGTTTTTTTTTTTTTCAAGATGCGCATGCGCAGAACCACTAGGTAGCAGAATTTGATGGGTAGCAGAAATTGGCAGAACATCTGCACCCTTTCAAGTGTCTCAGTTGTCCCTGAAGATCGCGAATCTAACATTAGTTCGGCATTGCATTAATTAATTTGCACGCCAGTTTTATTTCATTTTAAGGCCTATTGTTACACCCTTAATATATATATATATATATATATATATATATATATATATATATACAAATGCTGTGTTCTTGGAAAAAGGTACTTAAATCAGAATTGCTTTTAACTCACTTTATTTGGTAAAGGTTTAGTCTCAATGAAGCAAAAGGAGAGGAATTGTGTTATCCACATGTGGAGATACACTTAGTAGGGCATCTGATAGATGCCGCTCCTGGAGCGTTCTATGTGTTGTGACTTATCTAATGGGCAGGCGGGGACTCAGTTATGTGCTCAGATTGGCTAAGCATGGGGCTGATCGTGTCCCGGCTTACATACCCCTCAGGAGAAGAATAAAACCAGCCAAAATAACTTAAAATCTGGCCCGAGGGAGCACTCAGCCAGCTACAGGACTGCTTTGACCACAGCGAATGGGCTGTTTTTGATCAAGTGGAGCTAAATGACCGAACTGAGACTGTTTTGTTTTATATCAAGACCTGCACTGACAATGTTACAGTGAACAAACAAATCACAATTTTCAATAATCGGAAACCATGGATGACAGCTGAGGTGAGGACACTGCTGAAAGCCCGAGACTCAGCCTTCAAGGCTGGCGACCAGGACCAGTACAGGATGGCAAGAGCAAACCTGAGGAGAGGGATCAAAGCAGCCAAAGGGGACTACAAGAGGAAGGTGGAGAACCATCTGGCTGACAACAACCCGAGGAAAGTGTGGCAGGGTCTACAACACCTGACGAACTACAAGGGCACCCCATCAGATGCAGTAACTGCTGACACTTCGCTGGTGGAAGAGCTGAAATTTTTTTTCACCCGCTTTGAAGTTCAAAAACCGCACCTTGCTCCTGCTCCTCCTCCTCCTCCTCTTCTGTCCTCCCAGCTCCTGAGCACCCACCAGCTTGAGCTGCAGGAACATCAGGTGAGAAGAGTCCTGAAGGTCGTAAACCCACACAAAGCAGCAGGACCAGACGGAGTACTGGGAAAAGTACTGAAGGCCTGCGCAGACCAACTGTCAGGGGTCCTAACAAGGATATTCAACACCTCCCTGGAACAGGCTACGGTCCCCCCCTGCCTCAAAGCAGCCCACCATTGTCCCAGTTCCAAGGAAATCCACCATAGGCAGCCTAAATGACTATAGGACCAGTGGCACTAACATCTGTTGTCATGAAGTGCTTCGAGAAGCTCGTCCTCCACCACCTTAAGTCCAGCATCCCTCAAAACTTTGACCAGCATCAGTTTGCTTATAAAGCAAACAGGTCGACAGCTGATGCAATCGCCACTGTCCACCACACCTGCAGCGAGTCACCTGGGAAACAAACAGGGGAATTATGTCAGGATGCTTTTTGTTGACTTTAATTCGGCGTTTAACACAATCTTGCCGAACATTCTCATCAGGAAGCTGACTGACCTGGATTTCCCTGCCCCAACCTGCGAATGGATTTACAGCTTCCTGACGGACCGTCCACAGACAGTGAGGATGGGGACACAAACATCTTCCACCCTGACACTCAGCACGGGCTCCCCTCAGGGCTGTGTGCTGAGCCCCTTCCTGTATTCTCTTTACACACATGACTGCGTCCCCGCCCATCACTCAAATGTCATCGTCAAATTTGCGGATGACACTACAGTGATGGGATCTGCATGTCCAACGTGACCGAGAACAGCATACAGGGAGGAAGCCAGAAGGCTCACAGCCTGTGTTCAGCTAATAACCTTTTGCTGAACGCCAGCAAAACCAAGGAGATGAATATTGACTGAGCCGGGACAAGAGTGGACATTGCCCCACTCCAGATAGACGGGGTCTGCGTGGAGAGGGTCTCCTCCGTCAAGCTTCTGGGGATGCAGGTCAGTAAGGACCTAACCTGGCACACCAACACGGCCGCGGTGGTCAGAAAGGCTCAGCAGAGGCTATTTTTTTCTAAGACTGCTGAGGAAATGCCAGGTGGGGACAAAGCTGCTGCAGACCTTTTACCACTCTGCTGTTGAAAGTGTACTGGTATATGGCATTACGGTGTGGTATGCAAACTGCACAGCCAAAGACAGGAAAGCCCTGCAGGGGGTTATTAAGACGGCAGGAAAAATCATCGGCTGCCCCTGCCCTCCCTGGAGGACAATTGCAACCTCCCGGGGGCTGCTAGGGCAAAAAATAAGTTATAGGTGACCCCATCATCACCCCGGCCATGGCTTTTATCCAACGTCCTCCCCTTCGGGTATGGAGATACACGGGTCCCTTGCCGGAGCACGGACACCGAAACCAGGCTGAGAATACCGTTCTACCGGCCTGGCAAATGTTGGTCTACTAAACACCTGAACAGCCCCATTTTTAAAAAATACACTTATGCATTTTATGTCTGCGATTATTTATTGTGGCATATGCTGTGGTTATTATGCTTTGCATTTTGTTTTTTTCTCTGCTTTATTTGCACTGTGAGCGTAGTGAGCACCACCCCACTTTCGTTGTACAATTGCACAATGACAATAGGAGCGCACGCGTCTCGCTAGTCCCACTGCAGTCAGGGAATCCTGCAATTTGAATCTGAATCTCCTCCTCCTGGATACCCGATGCTGTGTTCCTATGCTGCATTCTTGTGGCTATGTGTGTGAGCATTGCAAAGGAATTGCACACTTGGCTGTTTTGTAGATGGGTTGAGCGTCCGGTTTTTGTCGAATTAACCTGGGAACGCTACATAGTCTCATAGAATTGGTACAATGAATGAATGGCTTCTGTATGGGCCGGACGACTCCCTTATAAAGGGGCCACAGGATCCCGTCCTAGATTGGTAAAGAATAGTGCCTCTCTAGTCCCGCCAAAGAAGTATGACGTGGCACTGTTTCGGGTATGAATTGTGTGAATTACGTCGCACATCACCACACAAATTAATATGTCCTCAAGGACTGTTCTAAAAATGAATCTGCTAGTAAAACTAATCTGATACGATGTGTAATAAAATATCATGAGCAGCTTATCCATACAATACAGTGTATTACGATATCCGAATTAGCCTCTAACTTAGATAGATTTCTTGTGTCGGTTTACCAAAGCCTTGAAAACAATCAATAACAATACATTAAGCGTGAAAGAATGTGGAAAACGTTGATGGCATGTAGACAGCCAAATTACAAATGTCCCAGAACTGTCATCAATTAAAATGACTTGCTTTGTACAAATAGTTTGTAGCACTACTTCAGAATGGTGTATGGTTGTTTCCAGATTGATCTATTTTCAAGACCCAATCCCTTCAAACATTGCACCTTCTTCGCAGTGCAATGAATTGTATGACCAAGGAGGGGTATAGTTTCTGACGATGGAGAGAAGTGATGGGTGTACGCTGGTGGTTCCTCCCACGATGACGCCCCGTGACAGATGGCCCGCCCGTGTTCCGTGAACAACCTGACAACCCGCCCTAGGGACCATCCAAGAGGTTAGAGCGCGGTCCTCATTAAGGTACCAAAATCCCTGCATGTCTACGCTGGCCAACCACCTCCCAGCGGGGGACAACGCGGCTAGGTAATAACTAAAACCCATAATACCAAGTGAGAGGAGGAAAAGATGGCGTCAGCTAGCTAATTAGCTAGCACTAAAGTAACCTTCCAGTCAGGTGTCCCAGTTTTTCGATAAACCAGAAAGGAGTTTAAGACCAATCAAGGGGAGCGGAAAGCAGGTTGCTAAAAGATTCTTTGGTCTCAACTGCATTTGATTATTATGCTAGTTGAAACTATGGATGGCCATTTGATTAAGTAGGTCCGATCGTCTGGGGAATTAACGATCAATTAATCGATTAATCGTTAATATTTTTACATTAAAATTTAGTTCAGACCAAATATAACAGCACCAGGACTTTTAACTATGCATGTATCACTCCGCTGTTTATGTTCCGCTAGTGTGTGCCTTGCTTTGCAACAGTTCAGTACCAGTCGCGGATCCATTTGTGTTGGCGGTGCCAAATAAATCATTAAATAAACAACTAATGGTTCTTGTAGAACTGTTGTATAAAAGCAATATCACACCAAGTCGTGCCCTGTTAGTGAAGTATCAGCATAGAACGCTTTTGATACAGACAGCACTCCCTCTCAGTTTGATATTGCTTAATATTTATATGGCTTCATATATTAAATGATGAAAATACAAAAACAGTGTGTTTTCCTCATTGGGATCTTTTATTATTAGATCGATCAGTACAAACCTCAATTAAACCTAAACTAAGCACGGAGCCTGCAGCTCGGACAGCCGGGTGCTCATAAACAAACTAAAAAATAAACACAACCCCCAAGTTTCTTCCCAAAATAATGACAACTAAATATAAAAAAATCATGTTATAGAGTTAGCCAAAAATGTATATACTTAATTGGGAAGCAGGTTTTGCTCAAAATGTAACGCAAATATGCGTTAAAAAAAGGGCAAGAGAAAGAAGGCCGAGAACAATGAATTAGGCTTAGTAACAAAGCTTCTGAAAATAGAACCATTAACTCACACAACTTCAGCACCAGACCACCCCCAAAGCGGGGGAACAACTTTCCAGCATAGGAGTGCAATCCAGGGGCTCAGAATCTTCTTTATTTCTGCTTCGATGCCAACCTCGCCTTGACTGGTAGGCCTATAGTGCTCCCCAAAAAGTCATTTTTTAAATCATAATGGTCCCACACCAGCCTTCGCCGTGGCCTTGCCCTCTTCATGATTACTTTTGAAATACATCGCTGTGTTCCAATATCCATACTATCTGTACTTACTAGCCTAAGTTTGAGTACCTAGGGCGTTCGATTCAGATCGGTGATAAGTGTACAAAAGTGAAAGGAACACGGAGTGGTAGTACTCAAAGACGGTCCAAATTCCGCAAGTAAGTGTGTGGCGATGGGACGACTTTTATACGTACTCAACTGCAGTATCTAGCTACTACGGAAGAGGACGGCAGGCTGCCGAGTCGGTGCTTCACATAGCCTGCATTATAGGTCATTTTGTCAGTTTTATAGCTTTTTGTAGCTGCTAGGGCGCATAAGAAGAAGCGGATGTTTATGCCGGGGAAGGAGCCACAACTGATGGTGCGCGTGTGGTAAATCATGTTTAATGCACAGAGCATAGTTTAATCGATGATCACAAAGTC
>OLKM01003644.1:0-13677 GCA_900291075.1 Melanogrammus aeglefinus | reverse complement strand
ACTGACCCAAACCCTCTTGTCTTCCTCGACGCAAATGCGCTAGAAAAATCAGCGTTAATGCGGATGGAGGTTTGATTCTGCAGGGGGCAACCAACCGTCGAGGATTTAGACACATTAGAGGGCGCGATAGAATGTAGGGTGGCAGGATATGCCCTGTCAGGGTGAAGTATGAGAGAGGGGAGTCGTAGCATGAAGTAGAGAGAGACGGAATAATGTTTGGTGTATAATGAGAGTGGTGTTTTGAAAAAAAGTACACATGTTAACCATTTTTATTTGGTCATTTTCATCGAGCTCAGTCCGGCAGTGTTGCGAATGCCGAGAAACGCATAGTTCGTTGTTTTTCGTTCCCATTATGTACATTTGTGTATATTTGTATTTTGTCAATATTCACCTTGAATTTACAAAACTAATAAATCCCCGCAAATTTATTTTCTTTAAAGGAGTGGGGTGTTACCGTTTCCTATAAAGGAAAGTAAGAATAGTTTTTCGCAGGCTGCGCTGTTCTGCATTCGTTTTTTCCAAGGCTGGTTGTTCCGCGCGCGCGGCGTGAACGTCGCCTATAAAGAAACCGCAGCACAGAGCCCAGACTGCAGACGGATTCGTTTCTGTCCCGCACGCATACTGTTTTTTCCCAGTCGTGAATACAAGGAAGTCGACGGCGGGTGCCACGCGGCACCGGATCGTTGTCCTGTGTGAAACAAGTGTTGTGTTTAGTAATTTGCGGTGCTCTCCAGCAACGCGTTCATTTCTCGCAATGTGGGAACTATTCTTTTCACTATACTCTTATAACGCTTGGTTGGTAGGAGATGGTTTTTTCACGTTTTTAGGCTCTAGAGGTTAGAGCAGAAGTAGGGTATAGGTTCCCGACTGATATTCCAACATTCCCTTTTATATTTTCTGAGTAAGGACAATTTGGGTTCCCAGAGTTAGGGTTAGTTAGGGCTTTCTTTCTGTTTTATTATCTTTCCCTTTCGTTGATTTAATAACCGTCCCGCCATGTACAAGCAGCGTCTACGAAATAAAAACGTCTAGCTTTCAACGTAAAGCCCTGATTTCCAGTCTCTGTGTACTCGTTCAGGGTGTGTGACCAAGGTTTGTCGTTCAGTAAACAGTGAGGTATGATTAATTATAATGCGCTACAGTTCATTGCTCCAGGCCAAACAGATTTACCTAGGTGAGAGCGGAATACCACTGACGATAGATGGTGGCCCCGCGTCTCGTCAGCGCCAGTAGGCAGTAGCGCTCGATGCTGCGTCTATGTAGATGTCTATGGCCCAACGCACTTGTGTCATACGTAACTGAGCAAAGAGAGGGAGGGGGCATCTTCGACCAAGTCTCTAGATTGCGACTTTAATTTCTGTTTGTCATTTTCCTGGAAGAAGTTCCACTCGTCTGCGAAAAATTAGGGTCGATCCCATTTCTTTGCTCAAAGAAAATCTCAGCCCTAAGCCCTCGCTGTTGCGCGTTACACGGCCGTGGAAGCCATGTTCCCAATACCAGTTTTACAAAGGTAGCTTAAGGGGTAAGGGGGGAGGGCTAACATCCCCTCAAAATGAGATTTTCGATGGGGGCACCCTCAAAGCAGTCTTCCAGTCGGTGATGCTTGTCCCACAATACCCTTGCGGAGATAACGGAAAATCAAGAAATATCCTAGACAAGATCGAGGCGAAAAGATGCGACAGGATTTGAAAACAACAAATTTAAGTGTTTTCTCTGTAATAAACTATATTAATTATTTTATTTATTTATACTCTGCAGCCGGCGCGGACTCTCGGAAGATCTGGATATCATACGACATGAGCCCCGGGCAGCTCCCCGACCCTGATGGGCCGCCCGACCCTCGGTCCTCGGCCGGGCTTGCAGAGCCCGTGATAGGGCCCTGCAGCCCGGCCGTGACCGGGCGGCCCGCGGTCGGGGAGCTGCCGGCTCATGTCGTATGATATCCAGATCTTCCATGTTTCTAGTGACTCCAGGGTGAAAAATATACTAATATATTATATTATATTAGTAATAATTATATAAGTAATGTTATAATTTATCGAAATGTAGTTTCAAATGCAATGATAGACATTCGTTATAACCAGATACATAACCACCGCGGGTTTGAATTGTCATGCACTAATCGCTAGTTAGCGAATTACCCTCGCGATCTCCGCAACACAGTTCCATGTCAACACTTGCCCTATTTTAATGTCCCATTTCGCCCATTTGATTGCATGTGGGGTAATGTGTTAGGGCTGTAGAACGGACTCTCGGAAGATCTGGATATCATACGACATGGAGCCCGGCAGCTCCCCGACACCTGGCGCCGCCCGACCCCGGTCCACGGCCGGGCTGCGGCCGTGGACCGGGCGGCCCGCGGTCGGGGAGCTGGCCGGGCTCATGTCGTATGATATCCAGATCTTCCCATGTCTCTGTGTTGACTCTAGGTGAAAAAATATACTAATATAATATATTATATTATATAATATAATAATAATATAACTAATATAATATATTATATTAGTAATATTATATTAGTAATATTATATTAATATTAATATATATTATATTATATATTATATATATATTATATAAGTAATGTTATATTTATCGAAATGTAGGTTTCAATGCATTATAGACATTCGTTATAACCACATAACCACCGCGGGTTGAATTGTCATGCACAAATCGCTAGTTAGGCGAATTAGCTCGCGATCTCCTGCCAACATGGATAGTTCCATGTCAACACTTGCCCTATTTTTAATGTCCACATTTCGCCCATTTGATTGCATGTGGGGTAATGTGTTAGGGCTGTAGAACGGACTCTCGGAAAGATCTGGATATCATACGAACATGAGCCCGGCAGCTCCCCGACCCTGGGCCGCCCGACCCCGGTCCACGGCCGGGCTGCAGAGCCCGTAATAGGGCTCTGCAGCCCGGCAGTGGACCGGGCGGCCCGCGGTCGGGGAGCTGCCGGGCTCATGTCGTATGATATCCAGATCTTCCCAGGTTTGATGACGTCACAGGGTAGGGTTGTCCCATTTGGTAGGGGATCGGTTAGGGGTAGCAATGAGCATGAGCAATGAGGGTAAGGGGTAGGGTTAGGGTTGAGATGTAGGGTTGAGACAGTGAGCAAAGAAATGGGATTGGGCCTAGACTACAACTAAATGTGAGTTAGATTAAAACAATCAGGAGTTCCAAGACCAAATGTTATAATTAAACAGGATTCTTCAAAGGGAGTGATGTCATACACCCAAGGAATTTCAACAAATTGGTACGAGAGAAAAAGCTGGCTAGCAGGCTGTGAAGAAGCTAACGACGTCTTCTGCTACCCCTTTCTACTCTTCCATCCGGACGGCGGCACGGCACACAGCACTGCTTGGTTATCGACTGGTGTGATAGAAATGTACCATCTGTCTGAGAAGAAACATCTGCTGTCAAATACATTGTTGAGGAATGTACAATTATTGTGTTTCTATGATAACTTATTTTGCTTTGGCCCTGTCTTTATGTTGTTGAGAAGATACATCTTCGACTGTTTAGCTATTTTCCATCATACAACATTAGATTCATCATGTAAAAAAAAAGGAATTGTGGAGCTACACCATTTTTGTTTATGGCGTTGCCATCTAGTGGACACAAGAAGGATCAATGTATGAGTGTCTTGCCGCCACACACACTGAGACACACCCCACACGTTCTCTCTCACACACACACACACACACACACACACACACACACACACACACACACACACACACACACACACACACACACACACACACACACACGCACACACACACACACGCCCGCACACACACACGCCCGCACACACAAACACACACACGCACACACACACACACGCCCGCGCACACACAAACACGCACACGCACACACAAACAGGTAATGGGGATTAACTTAACTACCACTATAGCCTATGTGTTGTTGATTAGTTGTGGCACGTGAAGTGGAATTCTTACACCTTTGAACTCCAACACAAACTATTAATGACAGCTACTGACAACTAATGACACGCACGCAATTAATAGTAGGCCTATATCAACTCTATTAGTTCCCCCCGGGACGTGTCCTTTCATAAGACAAAGAGACGGGCTGTCGTTTGATTAACTGATGGAGCAGCAGCTTTTCAGTGCAATTCTGCTAAACAGGAGCAGGGTTTGCATTTGGGTTAATGCCACTTTGGACAATTCTATACGTGGGTCAGGCTGTTAATTGATCAGAATCCTCGTTACATGGGCCAGCATTTTGCCTTGTTTCAGCAGATATCGCGGACTACGCATCCTCTGCAGAGTCTGCAGGACGCGCGCACGAGCAGCACCGCAAGACCAACGCGCGACATGGAGAGCTCCCCGACGATATGCCGGCGGCTTGATTCTCTTTAACCGTCTCCATCATGGCTCTGTCCTAACAGTGAGCCCAGCACGCCGAGAGGACCTCACGTGGTTCACGGAGGACACATGTTGCAGATCCCGCTCCGACGTCGCCCTGCGGCCCGCGAGAAGAGCGACAATTGAAATGAAACGCCAACAACAGGTAGGAATGTTTCATCGCCTAGCCTCGACCACCAGAAGCAGTTTACTCCCACCACCAGCAGCAGCAGCAGCACCACCACCGTCACCACAAGCACCCTCCCTGCAGCCAGCCCAGGCTCGTCCCTCACACGGAGCTCGGCAGCATCGGCAGCATCCGCATTGCAACACAGCATCCCCCCCCCCCCCCCCCCCCCCAGAGCGCCCACCTGCTCAGACCGGCTGTTGAATGTGGGGGACTTTACTTGGACCACCTCATCCTCTCCGCATTAGCAGCCTGGAGTTTTCTTATTAGAAATCCTCACCACATATTTTGTCTTAAGTAGATATAGAGAATAGAGAGAGGATATACGTCAAGCATTTTTATTTTTATTTTGTATAATACACGCCTTTTGCAATTTGGGCTTTTCCAGGCATCACCAATAACTGTTAGTGTCGCACCAGAAGGCAAAACAAGTGACCGCTTGCAGCACCAGGGACGGCAGTTTGGACACATCAAGGGATTTCAAGCATCGATTGAAAAAGTTTGAAGCAACAATCAATAGGAACTTATTTTCATCAGGAAATATAATAACAGTCACTGTGTCTGTCACCCCAAACCCCCTCCACCCTCGATATTAGAGTGTGTGTGGGGGGTGGGGGGGGGGGGGCGGTGCGACGTGCGAGACATGGAGAGCTGCAGGTGATTTTTGGACGTAAGTGGGGATTCTGGACCAGGTGGTAGGATGGTGAGTAGCTCTCGTGTTACCGCTGTATTTGTGTGTGAGTGAGTGTGTGTGCCTCTGTCTGCGTGTATATATTTTTTTGTGTGTGTGTGTGTGTGTGTGTGTGTGTGTGTGTGTGTGTGTGTGTGTGTGTGTGTGTGTGTGTGTGTGTGTGTCTGGTGTGTGTGCGTGTGGTCTGCGTTTGCACACTTTAACATTTAACAAAGACGGGGAAAGATGGTGCGATCTACGAGAAAGGACGAGAGGAACTTTCCTTAAGAGACATTTGTCGGGATGAAAAACAAGTGGTCATCAAAATAAAGAATTATGTTGGCGTTTTTGCACTCGTAAATAGTTAAGCCTAGAGAGAGGATTTGTAGGAGGGGTCGGAGATTGTAGGTGTCACAAAGCTCTTAAGCTTCCTTCAGGGGTTTGATCATGATCTTTGGAGAAGTTTTGTCTCTAATGGTTCACAGAAGATTGAGTGCATGTTGCATGATTAGGAATGATCCCGCCAGACTGGGAAGAGAGAGAGAGAGAGAGAGAGAGAGAGAGAGAGAGAGAGAGAGAGAGAGAGAGAGAGTTGAGATGAGGAGATGAGAGAGAGAGAGAGAGAGAGAGAGAGAGAGAGAGAGAGAGAGAGAGAGAGAGAGAGATATGTGTAAAGTGTAATGTTGCTACTGCATTTCTAATGAAGTTTATTCATTTAAATTTGCTGATGGGGCAATTCCCCGAAGGGCTTGATTGGGCTGGAAATCCATAATAGCTCTTTCTGCACCAATGCATGTGTGTGTGCGTTCATATATTTCTTGTGTGGATGTTATATCTGCAATAGTGTCGTATGCTTCCGCTTCTACTCTACTCTGATCCTGTGGAATCTGTCTGATGGGTAATGGGCTTTGCATTCAATTGATCACTTCATCAGATGGCTGTAATGATTAAAACATGGTGAGAGAGAGAGAGAGAGAGAGAGAGAGAGAGAGAGAGAGAGAGAGAGAGAGAGAGAGAGAGAGAGAGAGAGAGAGAGAGAGAGAGAGAGAGAGAGAGAGAGAGAGAGAGAGAGAGAGAGAGAGAGCATTGGGGGCTGTGAACCCAAAACAAGCTGGTCACCAACAATAATGGAACTGAGGACGCATTTGGTTTGAGTGGGTCGGGAAAATAAGCCACAGTTGCCATGTATTGGTGTTCATGCATGAGCTCATCTAGTGTGAGAGAAGAAACAGACAAACCCAACCCAGAACCAGGAGGACACGGCTATGTCCGGACCCATGAACAATAATGGTTTCAAATTTTGCATCCAAACAGTTATAAAAAACAGTCCTTTACGACACAAGCCCAAACACACCTGGTGCCCTACCTTGCAACCGGCCCAATCGACTTAATTAATGGCGCATGTTTCGTTGCTAGTTTGCAACTGGCGCAGAGCGTTCTTTTCCCCCCTGCGCCACGCGTTGGAAAATTAGGGAATGATCTTGCGCCCCAAGGGGCGGTTCGGCGAAAGGAGGAGGCGTGTTCTGGCGCAAAATTTCCCTGGTGCTATTTTGCAGTTTCAGAAATCACTTGCGCCACAAACCAGGAAATACTTGGTTTAAAGTCAGTGGCGTGTTGTTCAGATGCTATTTCTAAGGGCGCATGCATAATGATGCTTGTGCACCTCGCGCATACACTTTGCTTTTCTCATCTACCTAGCCACACATTCTTGGTAAATTATTTGGGAAAGAACAGCTGATACAGCGGTAATAAGTTGTACTTTTAAATCAATGCATTTGCAAACACCGTACAGCAAACACATATTTTCTTGACACAGACATTGTGCACATGCCCATAACTTTTAGGATTGATGAGTATTTGATCAAGTGTGTGTATGTGTAAAAGATTTAATGAATGAGCATGTGTGCGTCCATCTGTTTAAACACATGCAAACTAAACACGTAACGCATAAAACAGTTTATGGCCATGTATATTAACGGGGTGACACATGCATATTAGGAATACAAGTCGATAACGATAATGCATACTGATAAGAAATTATGTTTATAATGTATTGTGTATATAATTAAATAGAACCACAGTTACCGCATATCTGTGTTAAGTTGTCTTTGCCGAAATTGATTTGAGGAGTATATTTGAAGTTGTGGAAGAAAACCTTATTCCATGTGTGAATTAGGCCATATTACTTGTCCATAAACAGCCATTTGAAGTTTGAAATTCATGTGCATCTGTCTCATCGGAGACTGCAGACGCACTGTCAAAATATCAACTCGTCAGATTCAAATGCGGTCATGGCTCTTAAAGGGGATGGGAGCTGGCACTGTCATTGGTTTGTTGCACGTTACGCCCAAACCACACCTACGGGTAATTACGCTACTTCAGACCAACCCTTTTTAGATTTGCGCCGGGCGCAAGAGTAATTTTTGCGCCGGTAAAATAGCGGCATCGCCATAGAACCGCCCACAAAGCTACTTGCACTTGGCGCTTCTCACTTGCGCTTCAGACCGTTAAAATAGGGCCCCTGGTCTACAGGGCCGGAATATCCATAAGGGCACTTGGGCCCGTACCCAGGTGCACCAACCACATAGAGCTGGTATCGTGCCAAGAGGCACCACATTGTGTTAATACGGTCCTGCTGTTCAATAACATGTGCTTTGCTCCGTTAGCGTTGCTGAACCACAAGCTCGAAGTCGAATATGATGACATTCATAAAAGGGTGACTTGGGCTGAGAGAGTTAGATGTGAGGTGTTATCCCTATGGTTACGACCAACGCACATTTTGTGATACTTTAAGCTAGTACGAATCATTGTCTATTAGCGTTGTAATGAGCAACCCTTTCTCAGACTCATTCTTCCTCATCCACCGCTGCTCGGACGGCACTCCACAAATCCACCCAATGGCCTGGAGCTGGAGCACGACCATGTGTTAGTGGCCTTGATCGGGACATCCAAGAACATCAATTAAGTTCAGAGTACAGTGGTTACAAGCTGACCTTTTTTAAATTACAGAACTATTTTAGTAACAGTGATAAAATGGCATAGATTGCTAGTTGTGTTGCCAAGTGTTCAAGACCGTAGAAAACATCCTGAGGCGTGAAAACAAAAACTCTGGCACTTTAAAAACAAGATGATATTTATTTGGGGTCTAATTGAAAATGTGTTTTGGATTTCAAAGACAAATGTCACAAAGATTTTTTTCCTTTTAAAGTTCCAGTGTGCAGAAATCTAAATAGATGCCCCCCCCCACCAGTCCCTTTAAAACGACCGGGTATTACGGTAGGTAATAACTGGTATTACCTTTTTGAGAAAAAGTAACATTAAAGGGATACTTCACCGATGAAGATATAAAGGTTATATGAAGTAAATAATTCTATGTATTATAAAAAAAAAATTAAATCGGTTCATCCTAGCCTGAAAAAGGCAGAAAGTGTCTCCCTGACTCACAAGTAAGTGTTACGGTTAGCGGAAATGTTAGTTTGGACCCCGGATGCAGAGACAGAGGCAGTTCGGACAATCCAATGTTTATTGTCAAAAAGGGGAACTCAAAAGATATCCAGCGGGCAGGGCGAAGACAGGAGCGGGTAGGCATAGCTGGCGGAGGCACCGGAGAATGCTGCGGTCCGGTGGTAATCCGCTGGCGAGGAGTTGGCTACCGGCGAAAAGATCACACGACGTTAGGAATAACAACAATCAGGTCAGAGTAAAGGAGGTCGATTTACACTCGTCAGCCAAAGTACAGAATGAGACGGAATAATCTGGCGCCGACGAGAAGTCCCCGCCAGACTTAAGAAAGAGTGTGTGATGAGTTGATGATGTCCAGGTGTGCCTCGTTGCGGTGCCCAGCTCCGCTCACCACGCCCCGCACCTGTCGAAGACCCAATGCCTGTGGAGCAAGTCATAACAACCGTGACAGTAAGAAATCCTCCAACTCCCACAATGCATTGCGCTCGCTGCACCGCCCGCCTGTTTCTGAGGGGGAAGGACCCATGCTAGCACGAGTGGTAGCGCCAGCAAACATTGTGTAAACACATCCCCGTGATACGTTGACTCGTTTATATTTCTGCTCTCGTTTTTTCAAACACATCATTTGTATATTACTGTACAGCATAAAAACATTTGCTAATTACAGTAGCTCAGCATATCCAATATTTGTACTCAACCTTTTCTCCCCTGTTGAAATAAGTGTTCATCTTATACAGTAGGCCTACTTTAGTATACACTAGGCCTACTTGGGTTAGTAAACAAATCACAACAACCAACATGAATTTGAAGTTATTTACAAAACTGTTTACAAAAATAAAACGTGTAGGGTGCGTTTGCTAGAGTCAAAATTGTCACAGCTCATCTTGAGCATCTACTGTTTCTGGTAGCCACGGTAGGCCTACTGCCCATCTTGTTCTGGGTAATTGTTCAGACGGCCTGGACAACACAGGAAGCCGATACTGTCTGAGAAAGAAAGAGAACAACATTAGCAAAGCAAGATAAATTATGCCTTGTGTAGCCTATACAGCATTACACATACTTCAAGCTAACGTAACATAGCCTATGCTCTGCCAATAAGATTGGCTACTTTCGGATAACTGCATTGTCACGTTCCCCGGGACTCAAAACTATTGTAGCCAATGTGTTAGTAGAAAAAACAAACACTTACTCTATGCTCAGACGTCTGTTTCTCCCGGCGTGCCTTTTCCAGTTCATTTTCTGGGTCCGGAAATATGTATCTAATACCTAACTGTTCAGATAAGGCGTAAAGCCTGGGTGAGAGGTGACAAACGGCCCTGTCCTCGCCAGATTCAGCCATTTTTTCTAGAAAAACTGCAAATAGCCCTGAGCATCTATTATTCACATTGGCCATCTATTCCATGGACGTATTTAAAGGATACATTGTACATATTTATAATTTGAAATTCGTCGCAGCCTTTATACCACAGATACTCCAGGGTCTATAGCATTTAACCGCATTGTCTGATTACAGTTTGATTCATTTTTAACAATTTACCAGCTCTCGTTTATGAAGGCTGAACGGACAATTTGACTGGAATTACTCATGCCGCGTTTCCACTGCAGGGTGTGGTACGGTTCGGTTCTCAAAAGTGCGGTAAGGCTTGCGTTTCCACTGCCAAAAGAGGGCGTGACCCGGACTGAGCCGTACTCGTTTTGCCCTCGTCTTCAGTACTCCTCCGTTGGGGTACTGAGATGCCTGAAAGGGTGCCGTAAAATTCAAGCTACACACCCCCTCCGTTGATTGGTCGACATAATCGCCACTTCCGGGTGACCTGGGGATAAAACAAACAAACAGTAGCCTGCGGTCACACCAAACGCGACATTTGTCATCCGTTCGCGTTGTCGCCGAAGTTTTTGTCGCGCCACAAATCATAATCTGTCGCTGTGCAAGTTTTGTCGAATTTGTTGCGCAACAACACGATAACCACCATTGCCTTGTCTTTACCTTTTGTGGAAGAGGGAGAGACGTCGGAGGACCCGACGCAGTCTATTCATAATATTGTAATGACCACGGAAGAGGCAGTGAATGAAGTATTGATTAGACAGAGATTTATTATGGGCCTACCTAATAAACCGTTGGAACACACAAGACCGGAAACCATAGCAACGCCGGTAAACAAACCCCGAGAAGCCCAATCCCTTTGAGAGCTCCCAACGCTACGGCCATCCGGAGGCGCAGAGCATTTGGCCATGATATTATATACAATTATATTATATAGGCTACTATTATATTTGGAGCTCCGGGAATCGCAAACGGCAACAATCACTTTCTCCTCCATGCTGCAGTTCACCCCGGACTGCACTGCACTGAGTTTGACGGTTGAACGCTGAGAACATGTCGCGTAAAACGCTTTGCTTGGGCGAACAAAGGAGGCAGAGACATTCCTCTGAATTCTCCTCTGCGCTGCTATGATGTCACGATGTTTACGTAGCTGCCGCGACGATCGACATCCAGCCTACCATAAAGGGTACTGTTGGCGGTGGAAACGCGACCTCGGAACTGAGCTGGGCTATACCGCCCCCTCCCTACCGGACTGAGGCGAACCGAACCGTACCGCACCCTGCAGTGGAAACGCGGCATTAGTAGCCTAGGTGCCCGTATACAGTATCAGGGAATAATGGACACGGTATAATTAAAGGATACACAAGCATAGACATCCTTTATCATATATATATATATATATATATATATATATATATATATATATATATATATATATATATATATATAGGCCTATATATATGATATAGGATGTCTATGTATACAAAAGCGTTGCTATGGCCGGTCGTAATGCGGAAATCGGAAAGACGTCGTCAGTCATGTGTGTTCAATGTTCGCTATGTCACAGCTGTTTCGAAAAGTGTGTTTCCATCTCCCATTTCGCACATTTACTCTCTTTCGCATAAGTCAAAAACCACCTCAAGCGAGCGAAAAAACCTTTTGGAAATTAAAGGATTTTTATGCGAAATTTGGTGTTTCCACCACCGTTTACTCTCTTTCGCATAAGTCAAAAACCACCTCAAGCGAGCGAAAAAACCTTTTGGAAATTAAAGGATTTTTATGCGAAATTTGGTGTTTCCACCACCGTTTACTGATTTGATACTTCAAAATTCACATAAATGCAGGGGGATGGAAACGCAGCTTATGAGGCGTCCCAAGAGAGATTATAATACAACCATTTAGCTGTAGACAGGTATTGTTCTTATTGTCTTCATCCTTTGTACCTCATTATCAGGCTACACTCATTATCAGGCAGGCGAGGTGCCAGAGTAGTAGATAACTAATACAAACACCATGTTGTGTTCTCCTCCTAGCCTTCCCGAACCCTTTACTGTTGTTTCCATGCACAATCAAGCTAATATGCTGCAGTGGATCTACACTGTGCAAAGTGGTAGCACACAGCATTATACTGCTATTGCAATTGTTTGAAGCTGTTGCAGGTGCATACACTTTGCTGTGTCGTTGCTGATTGGTTATTGGTAGGATAGTGCTTGATTTTGGATTTCGATTTATTAGGATCCCCCTTAGCAACACATGTGAGAGTGAGAGCTAGTCTTCCTAGGGTCCGAAACATAAAATATAGACAATAGACAATCACTTGTTTGACATTATGTTAAAAACAATTATATATATGCTTACTAGGATTTACGCTGCAGAATGTAAATTAAACAGCTGTAACGGGGGGTTAGGCAGGACCCAAGTGCACAGACTGACAAATGGTGACAGGGCAGTCCAAAGGTTTATTGTTTGCACAGATGATCAGGATCGGGCAGGCAGAGTAAACAGGGGCAGGCAAGAGTTCGGGGACCGGCAGGCAATCGGGGCGGGCGGGTAGTCAGGCAGGCGAGGGATCGTATCAGGAGGGCAGACAGGCAGGCAAGGGGCAGGAAACAGGGAAGCAGACAGGCCGGCAGGGACTTGACAACAGGCGGGTGGTCAGACAGGTGATGGTTGTAGAAACAGTTCTGGAGTTGCAGGAAAGCTCTATGAGTAACGAGAGACGATCTGGCAGAGACTGAGTGGAGAGAGAGGATTTATATAGAGGGAGCACAGGTGAAGGTGGTTGAGCTAATTAGGTGAGATCAGCTTGGCAGGCAGGTGAAGGGGAAAATCAGTAGTGGACCATGTTTCAGTTTCATAATCCAGTTTCATTTTGGTTTATGTTTGTGACGTTGGGAGATACTCGACTCCTTAATATTGATGGCGTTGTTATTAGTTTGTTGACTTGGAGCATCTCAGGGCTTTGGGGTTGTTCAGATAGAAAGCCCGTTCTGGTTTGATGTTCTGATCTGTTGTTCTGATCTGATATTCTGATCTGATGTTCTGATCTGATGTCATGGTTTGATGTTCTGATGTCCTAATCTGATGTTCTGATCTGATGATCTGATGTTCTGAACTGATGCTCTGATCTGATATGCTGATCTGATGTTCTGATCTGATCAACAGGTAGACTAGGGTCCCCCTCACAGGGCAGCACTTCCCCAGGAGTATAGTCGCTTTTAGCTATACTTTTCTCCATTCATTCCAAAATCTCCAACAGTTCAAAGTCAGAATCAAGCTTCACCAACTTCACTGCCCATGCCTCACACGCAGAACAGCTCGGACTTGATCAATGTACTTGCAGAAGCTATAAGTGCCAATCGTCTTCCAACACCAGAGCCAGCAGTATTCACAGGAGACCCCCTAAAATACAAAGATTGGCAAATGTCATTTGAAACGTTGATCGACAGAAAAAACATTCCTCAGAAAGAAAAACTGTATTACCTAAGACAGTACTTAGGTGGTACTGCAAAAACAGCCGTCAAGGGATTTTTCCTACTAGGCACAGAAGCAGCATATGAGTCAGCCTGGCAGCTGTTGGAAAAACGTTCTGGAGACCCATTTATGATTGGAAAGGCCTTCAGAAACAAGTTGCATGACTGGCCAAAAATTAATTCCAAGGATG
>OLKM01003643.1:0-32749 GCA_900291075.1 Melanogrammus aeglefinus | reverse complement strand
ATCTTCCATGTCCTTTGTATTCCTCACACCTTTCCTGTGAATCTTTTCTTGTCATTGCAGCACCTTTGTTTCAGACCTTTTCTCATTCACTTTCCTTCTTGGTTTTTGTCGTGAGAATAGTAATATTTTCGGACATCCTCAAGAGACTTGTCTTTAAGAGCCTGCGGAACAAAAAACACCTTTCCAGGGCTGGAACCAATAGACAAGCATTTTAATTTATTTGTTTGACGGTTTCCCCGGGAATTTTCGCTTGTCTGTTATTTCGTCACACTGTAAGGGGGCAATCCTTGCCACTGAATTTTTGTAGAGTGATTTATGATTAAAGTTTGAGGTTGTCCAGCCAATACATAGCTCAGGTAGATGTAAACGAAAGAAAACCACAAACGCCACTCCACCGGCTTCAATCATAATTCTGACAAGACTATTTTTTCTTTAGGTTGATGAACAAATTCTATGTGTAAACTTTTTTATGTGCATACATTTATGCTGTTGCCCACACACACAAGGCCAAACATGCAGAGAAATTAGGCAAATGAGAGCTGATGGATTGGAGTGTTGATGGACTGATGCATCGTGTCAGTCTTGTAACCTTGCTCAGTGAGATTCAGACAAATCAGTGAATGTCTGTGCAGCAGTTTTTTCCTTTTTGCTTGGGGTAGCAGAAAACACAAGCAACCATGCACGTCATCATAAATTGATGTTACTTACTTTTTTTATAAAAAAAACGTATATATGAATATATAAATAGAAAATAAATCAAGTGATAATTCAGAGTCTTGTCTTATTGCTTATTTCTTGATGATGAATAATGAAGGGAACACATGATCAAATTACAGTTTTTCTCAGTCGCTTTGGTACATTTCTCAGATCAGAATTGAAATTCTCCAAACTACCTGTTCAATCTTCACATCATTGTGTCACTTGTGCACATCAAAAAAGCAGGTTCTCATTTCTTTGAACAAGTTGCAAATGCTTTGGTACGTTCATTCAAATGATTATGTACAATTCTCTGCTCTTTCCTACATTATCAATTGCTTAAGTCATGTTGATCAAAATGTATTGTAATGGGTCTCTATTGTAGTCTCACCCCCACAACATTTAGGCATTAGTTCATTGTGTTAGTCTTTACATGCAAAATGGTTGAACAAGTTGTCATGTGTCAAGCATATTTCTATTCATTTTGCATATTTCAATTCTGATCTGAGAAATGTACCAAAGCGACTGAGAAAACCTGTAATAAAATACATCAGAATTGTATCAATTTATTTTTCGTTGTTCATGCTTCCGGAAAGAAAAAAGGTTGGACGCTTTGAAGAAATAAACATTTATTTTTCATAGAGCTTTTCCCCCAATGCATGTTTAGGGGCTGTGTATTGGTCTGAGATCAAATTCACCACCCTACACATTTAGGTCATGAAAAACATCATTCATAATCGATCCAAAATGAAAAAACATCATTGCTTCCAGAGCAAGAGTACTGTTATCGTTTAATGTAGTGGTTAATTTTAAGGCCAACGTTCGACATTTATCAAACTGGGAAATAAGATGACAGCGGCCGTAGGGAGGAATTAACATTCACTGGTTTGAATTTTCATTTCAGAGTCACGCAAACACCTGCACCATAACACGGATGCGATCTTAATCGCAAAAGATCATTAATCATTTCATTTCTTAAAACTTAATGCTTAGTCAAGGAGCACATGGTGAAATGCTGAGGTCCCATATACTACATTCTCTCTACTGTCCTATGGCAATGCAAAAACAACAATAACAGTTGGAACAGCTGATTTTAGCGATACGGAAGCAACACCAAATGCATAAATTACAATAAACAAACACATTTAAAATATTCGCATATTCGCAGATCATCTCATTAATCTCCATTACTTTTTTGGTCGAAACCGCCCGAAACAAAGATGGTAAGAAAAAAGTAGAATGTTTTCGTGCAACTGGTCCTAATAAATAAAAATTGTAACTCCCAGCTGTTTAAGTTTGCAATGATTTTAGCAATTCAAGCTGCATCCAAATTCTAAGGCATGACGTGTGTGTTTAATAAAAAAATATGTTTTTATTTATTTATCCAAAGCAATTTATATTAAGTATATACAGGCAGTAGTGTCTAGTAGAGAATCCATTAGGAGATGTTGAATGGGGGGTAGGCGTTTTTCTCATCTACGGTCACATCTCGGCTTTGGACATGGGGAGGAAATGAAACCCACACCCTATTCAGCTTCCTTCCTTGTCATTGCTCATCAGACAGAGCGTGGGATGACGGGAGGGGGCCAGGAAAGAACCCTCTCCTCAACTCCGTAGGGCGGGAGGCTACAGCGCAGGAAGCTCATCATGGTGTTGCTAGGAGACGTGGGAGGGTCAGATGGCCGGGAGCTGAGCGGTCGTTGGTGACGGTAGGGCGCAGGCGCACAGTGGCGAACGGGTTCCCCCCCCTGGAGACGAAGAAACCCCATTAGCATGACTTATGTGTCAAAAATATATGGGTTCCTATTTCTATTAGCATGTCTTTTTGCGCGCGCGCGAGAGCGAGAGAGAGAGAGAGAGAGAGAGAGAGAATGAGAGAGATTTGACGTACGTGAGGAAGGGAGGGGGGGGTCTGTTAAGTCCATTGGCCTGCTGGGTTGCCTATGGATATTCAACATAAACAAACAAAATAGAAACAATTAGAATCCATGGCACCACTGGTCACACACACACACACACACACACACACACACACACACACACACACACACACACACACACACACACACACACACACACACACACACACACACACACACACACACACACATAAAATACACTTAAATACACAATGAATTTCCGGCAGTCAGAATTTTGAAATACTTGAATGAGGAAAGAAGACGAAGAGATGTGTGGGAGGTTGGTCACATGACAGCATGTGGAATCTGGACGTGCACGGTCTGATCTCGAGTCGACAAACGATAGGGTTAGTCATAAACGAAATGACACCCTATAAAAACGATCGACTCAAATAAATGAAACATATGGTAAAATATGGACATGTATGGGGATGCATGGCTGTGTGTGTGTGTGTGTGTGTGTGTGTGTGTGTGTGTGTGTGTGTGTGTGTGTGTGTGTGTGTGTGTGCAATTAATAATCGATAGGCTTATACCAAGGTGGTTTGAACAAGACTAGGTTTATTGTACAGCTCAGAACCAAAATTGATTGGAAGTGCTTTACCTCACTGAATATTCTTTGAGCCATATATTTCCATGTCACAGGTGATGCAGTACTGACAATCACCACTAGGGAGCACTGGAGTCTCACTACTACCGTGCTCACCTAGTTCAGGACAATGAGGGCTACTGATTTTGCGTATGAATTGCGTTTTGTGAAATGTGCTGTGGCGTTGTCGTGTTGCAGGGCAGATTACTGTTATGGCTATCAATGCTGCTGGGAAAGGGACCTCTTTCACGCATCTGTCGTTGGCCCCTTTCCCTCCAGATGGTTTGATCACTAACCACTAATTGCTCAACAGGTCTGCTCTCTGGAGACGTGCGCACACACACACACACACACACACACACACACCACACACACACACACACACACACACACACACACACACACACACACACACACACACACACACACACACACACACACACACACACACCTTTTGCTACGGCACTCTACGGTTTACTTATTCGGCACCGTCGCCTTCCATGCTTAGAGGTTTGAAATTCATACTGCTGATACACTCCTTCTCCCACTGCACAGTTTTGACTTTTGTATCCCTTTCGTCAGCATGGGTGAGAGCGACAGAGAGACAGTAGAAGAGGGAGGAGAAAGGCAGAGAGCGAGAAAGAGTGAGAGAGATATCTACAGATCTGTCATGACCGTCTATTTTCTTCCTCCTTAAACACTATGAAATGATTATTATTATGCAAACTCTACTACAAACATTTAGCTTTACAGAGCATGTGGTGTTGTCAGGCTTATAATCAGATACCAACAGCTGTCTAGCTGACTGACTGTGTGTCTATCAACTGTCAAAATTCAAGGAATATACCTTACTGTTCCTCGATATCAATTTCGTCTTCAACCGAAACAGAGATACACAGACTCCCTATGTGTGTCTTATGGATCATGGTGGGTGACGTAGAGGGCACACCTACTAAGTGCTCAATACCCCACACATATGTATTTACAGCTATTACGGCATGGCCGAGAGTATTTCTCCTACACAAAGTTCACAATGAAGAACTCCTACTCCAACACAACACTTAACCGAGTGACTCAGCACAACAGCCTATATGTTTCCAATACCAACGGTTTCCCAAAGAAAGTAACACACCTGGCAGCAAATGCACAGACACACACATATATATACACACAGACAGACAGACACAAACACGTACGTACACAAGCACACAGAGATAAAATCACACACCAAGATGTGCAGACACACGCACACAGAAGCACAGGTATGCACACACATTCAAAAATACATATATACAAACGCATAGAGACTCAGGGTCACACACTCAGACACAAACACACGGATACAGGTACTACTCACACACAAAAAGCCCAACCTTAACCTGCCGTTCACTTGAATGTAGACAACACACACATGCATTTGCACAGGCATACCATTAGCAAACCATTAGCACATACACATACTGCAGGAACAGGGATTATAGAAAGAATCTCAAGTATCTCAAGGGGGCTTTTAATCAATTTGCTGTCAGACACAGTCTGATGTTAGAGTGTGTGTGTGTGTGCGCGCGTGCGTGCGCGCGTGCGTGCGTGCGTGCGTGCGTGCGTGCGTGCGTGCGTGCGTGCGTGCGTGCGTGCGTGCGTGCGTGCGTGCGTGCGTGCATATGTTATGGTAGACAAGGAGAACAGTGGAGAGAAAGAGGGGCAGACTGAATAGCTGAGAGAGGATATGTTCGGATAAGTTGGCAGACAAAGCAACAGAAAATAGGAGATAGATTTAACAAGCTAAACATCATGTCAGTTGTTAGTAAAAAGCCAGTCAGGGGATATTTTCCTCTTACCTACAACAAGTTGGCCAAAGTGCTGAGTGTAGAAAAAACAAGGGAAGTTTCTCGGTACATTTATCCAGGCCAGGGGTTCTGGTCTGGAAAAGAACCCCTGTCTAGTCCACTGTCCAACCTATACCATCCTGTTGCCACAGTTGTTTGTTAAAGTGATTGTTTTTCAGGGTTATCCCCGGTGTTATTATTACATGGTGGCGCAGGAGATATTTCTTTGCATGCTCTTGAATAGCTAGTGCTGTGCTGCAGTTTCATTGAAACTTTTGGCTTTGATTACATCATTTTTGGTTCACTTCAAAATCATTCAAATCACCCTCCCACCGTATCTCCCTGCACCCCACTGCAGCAGCCCTGGACCAGTAGGAAACACTGGTCCAGATCATTGGAACTCTACTGCCACACTCAAAGGAACTAATGAGTAATTGGACATATCCCGCTGTGACAGGGATGTGAAGACTATTCTGCCTGTTGTTTATCAGAGCTGCTGTATATGTGATCAACAGAGGTGTTCTTTAGAATGACTGGAGCTGCAGGGTAGTACATTTCCCACTGTGAACAAACAACTGTTCTCCGTCCCCTCTGTAGTCAACATGGCCAACAGCGATAGACATAGAGAGAGGGAGAGCGATATGGAGAGAGGGACAGAGATAAATGGAGAAGAAGACATATGGAGCGAGATTAAGAGAGAGAGAAATAGAGCTAGAGGGAGCTCTAGATATAGAGGGATGGCCAAAGAGAGAGAGAGGTACAACGAGGTACAGCAGAAACATGAGTGCGATAGAGAGATAGGAATAGAATGAGGGGATGGGAGAGGGAAAGATAGACGTAGGAAAGATGGAGAGAGAATCAGAGAGAGAAAAATAGTGAGAGATATAAACAGAGGTAGAGAGAGGAAGAGATATGTTGAGAGAGGGAGAGCCAGACAAAGAGAGTATGCATTGCAGCAGGTTCACTCAGTTCTAGACCCATTGAGACCAGATACGGTCCGAGTGCAGAGTAGGGTGCTGGTGGTGGAATGCTGGCTGGCAGTTGGACCACGTGCTGAAGCACACTGAGAGGTAAATAATAAATACAGTAGGGCCGCAGGACGCAAGGATCCATGCAGCTCCGGTTTCATGACCGTCTGATCTCCACACTCCCTGTCAACCATCAACATCACTGACAACAAACACTCACATCATCACCCATAGACACCAACACACAATCAGCAAACATCGCCTACAGACGCCAAACACACACCACCCATAGACACCCACACATAGCCACCCCCCTCATGGACACCAACACACAGTCACCACCCATAGAAACCAACACACAATCAGCAAACATCGCCGACAGGCACCAAACTAGACCAACATCATCCATAGAAACCAAACACATGTTTGTGTGTTTTTTTGTTTGTGTTGCACCTTCAAGGTTGGTAAAGTTCACTTTTGATCCAATACAGAGAAGTTATGGTGATGATCAACCTAATCCATAAACCCAACACTTTCTTGCATGATGTTTACATCTCTATCATAGCAGTAAACAACACACTAGTAATTAAAGCGTTAGTAATTAGAGGATTGCTCCGATAGAGACTGTGGGCCGTTTTGGTTGGTTTGTTTCATTTGGCCAAAATAAGAACAAACTTAATGTCCCCTGTGAGTCTGGAACTCCAGCTAGATTAAAAAGTCTGACAACATAAAAGCTCAAATATGCGTGAACAGGCATTTCACTTTCTTTCACATATTTGTTTTGACCGATCATGTTGTTGGAAGCGGGGATCTCTTAATGCGTAATTGCCCCAAACAAACTGGATTAGCTTTAGTTTACTGTACTACCGGGTAGACTAACAACCACTTTATCAATATTATTAAGATCCCCTTCTGACAGCTTCATTCCATGCGGGAATGTGTTTTCTTATAATATATCCATAACTAAACAGGAAACAAGGCGTGAATCCGGCCAAAGCTCTGGAGCTGATTCCTGGGGGCAAAGCTTTTTGGCAGCCCACTGCCCCTCATTGTTGGCATGGGTTAAATGCAGACTGAGTTCCTTACCCAGAAGGGAGGATTAGTGTATTAAAATACAATGGGCAGTTCATAGTCTTTTTAATTGACCCAGGATGGGGTGACTGAAGAGCCTGCAGAAAGACCGCAACTTTGGCTGTGGGATTTGCATGCTATTCAAATGGCGGAGCGTTTGTGGAAAAATAGGGCACAGGTGAAAGGATAGGAGTAGGCAAGCAGGATCACAACATGGTTCTCCAGAGATGTGTGTTCTTTAGGCTGCTATGAGAACAGAAATAGGAGGCAGGTAGGAAGTTAATATAACTTGAATGTGCTGTTTGTAACTCAATTTACATCCCAAATTGTTGATGTAGTTTCATAAACAGTCAAAAATAAAGTGAGGCATGCCCATGACACTGCACGGCTAGCGCTGTACACGAACTGTGCGCACACACACACAGAGAGAGAGAGAGAGAGAGAGAGAGAGAGAGAGAGAGAGAGAGAGAGAGAGAGAAGAGAGAGAGAGAGAGAGAGAGAGAGAGAGAGAGAGAGAGAGAGAGAGAGAGAGAGAGAGAGAGAGAGAGAGAGAGAGAGAGAGAGAAATAATATCAATTTAAATAAATGGAGATGCAAAACGAACCCACCAGACAGCGCACACCAACAGCCAACCCTGTCCCCCATCCACACTATTTCCCAAACCCGCCCACACCACTGACCGAGCTCTGATTGGACGAGGAGATGGAGGACACGGTGGAGGGCGTGGGAGAGTAGCGCTGGCGATAGCCGTTGTTGTTGGCGGTGGCGGTGGTTGCCATCGTCGTCATGGTGACCGGCGCAGTGGCGGCGGTGGCGAGGGGGGACGGCCCGGACGGCGCTGCTGATGACACTGCTGATGCTGCGCCAGCTGCGGCGCGGTGGCGCTGTTCTCGGTAGTCGGTGGGGGGCAGCACCATGGTGGCCTCGTCCGTCTCCGTGTCCTGGTGGTGCAGGTTGACCACACTGCGGCTGCGGAAGGGGGCGGACCCCATGCTGGGATGGAGGGGGGGACAGGAGGGTCAGCCAATTGGAGGTGACGTAGGAGAAAGTCCCAAGAACTCAAGCCACTTTTTAAAGAGCACCCATTTTTTTTTTACCCTCTTGTTTACCTTTTCTTATCTAATGTGGGGGCGCATGCGCCCCGACAGTCTCTCCGTCCCGTCTCCCCACACTGTCTTTTATGTTTCCTTGGACGGGATGTAACTGGTAATAATTTCACTGCTCCGGCAATGATAATAAAGTATTATTCAATTCAATTCAATAAACGTCGTTACAATGATTTATAGTCCTGTTTTTAACCATACTAAAGTGTCAAATAATGACGCATTCAGGCGTATTCCCTGCTGACCGTCTGGGGTGGCTGTGCAGAGCGCTAACCACTAGGGACGCCATTAACTTGTTCAAATTTACGGGATTTATCTCCGATAGAACAATCCTGATTTTCCATGTATGGTAAGGCTGCAACATGCTCTTCCGGAAGGTAACCAATCACAACGGAGAGGGCGCTGGCAGGAGGGGGGCGAGGGGACGGAGAAGGACGAAGCCGAGTGTTGACAGAGAATGCTGAAAGTGCCCAGATGAGAGGTAGAGTTTCCTGAAAATCTACATCTTTTTTGTGCTGTGATTCGTGTCAGGTTGCTCTATAGGAGTCATTAATAAGAAATTAAGACCAGAAAAGTAGTATGATAGGAGATCTTTAAGGATTGACAATTCTGAATGTGTGGGTCTGTGAGTGTGTGGCCACGTGTTTGTTTGTGTGTGTGTGTGTGTGTGTCGTGCGCGTTTGTGTGTGTGGGTGCTCTCTGCCTCATGTCTGCATGCGTAATGAGAAACCTTTAAAAGGTTTCTAATAGTTGTTAAAGGATGTGTGTGCATGCATGTGTACGTTTGGGATGTGTGTGTGTGTGTGTGTGTGTGTGTGTGTGTGTGTGTGTGTGTGTGTGTGTGTGTGTGTGTGTGTGTGTGTGTGTGTGTGTGTGTGTGTGTGTGTGTGTGTGTGTGTGTGTGGGTCTTTCTGGGATCCTCGCAGTGGCAGTGGTGTGTCACAGACGAAACAATGAGAAGCCATCGATGTATCAATTAGGGACAAGCTTTTTAAAAGGTGTGTCTCTTAACTCTCGTCAGCACGCACAAACACACACAGACACACACCAGTGCAGCATCCTGCTCTTAATTAACACAGAGATGCACTTAGTAAAGATGTGTGACGGAAGGCTGAATAATACCCATATTTCCGAACAAAAAAGTAGACGCGTCTAAAAGGAAAGCATCTGCTATTTCCCCATTCCACCATGAATAACTAAACATGTGAACAACACATTATATATGAAAATAGTGCTCCGTCAAGTAAGTCCCTTAAATACATGGATATATGGCAGTTGGAAAATGCAACACATTGCTAGGAATCAAAGGTCACAGAAGAGGAGTGCTCAATATACAGTAGCAAGGCTCCATCAGTCTGGTAGGAGAGAGAAGGAAACTACCGCCAAGCAATACAAAAGGCTGCAATGTGATACCGCTCCTATCGGTGTGTTTGTGTGCGCCTGCGTGCGTGCGTGCCTGTGAGCATGACAGGGGAGTCTCCTTACCTGTTGTTACTCACGAGGGGCTCAGAGTACACACGGCAGTAGGACGACGGGAACCAACCTCTCCTGGGGGGGGGGGGGGGGGGTCAGGGGGAGGGAGGGAGGGAGGGGAGAGGAGAGGAAGAGAAGGAGAGAGTGGGAGGGAAAGAGAAGGGAGGTGGGGAGAGATGATTGATAGGGGAAGGATAGGAGGCGAGAGGCAGGGAGGGACAGGAGGGGAGAGTTTAGACTAGAGCAATGGAGAAAAATCTCGGGGAAAACTTGTAATTCTACACACGCGTGGTAGCCCTGTAACATATGTTCTGAATACAAATTCAGATTTCCTGCCTCGAAAACAATGGCATAACTATGCCACATTGCAAAGCAGCACTTATAGGGTGAAACTAAAAGAATAACTAAGAAGCTCAGCTATGCGGTGGACGATTATTTCACTTCTCTGGTAAACCACAATTTCCAATCTTTTGTATGCATTTGTGAGCTCACACAGTAACCCCAGGGCCGCACCACTTAGTAAATCAAAGTATAGGCTTAGCGTAATTCTATGTTTTACTACATCACTGTCACACCCCATTAAACAGCCATCGTGCCCCAGTCTGGACTGTTCACACAATTCATCTGCTTTCCAAAAATATTGTACTTCAATTACACGTTTTAACGTTTGTTTTGGATAACAATGGATTCAACACGACCAGGGGGTGAGCTCTCTATCAGCACAGGAACGCCATGAACGACAACGCCACAAAAAAACAGGAAACGAGCCCTTTAGCCTTTCAACATTTCAGATGGGGTCCAGTTGGGGTTCCACTTTTGGGAACGGCATGGCTTTTATCGTGTTGTTATTTTCCCCAACAGCTACTCACTCAAAGATATTTACTCCAAGTCTCTGACCTTGCTTTCTGAGTACATTGACTGAGTGTGAGCTTGATAAAGAGTGGTCCCAGTAGGTTATTAAATCTCTTAACACTCTCCGCTGGCCTTGGGTAGAGTGAAGCGGCAGGAGTGATGTACTGTCAACATCAAAGGGCGGCAGAGCATGGTGTTGTGTGTTTTATACTGCTCAAAACCATTTAGTTCATAATTCGATTGGGATGTTGTACTGCATTTATTTAAGGTCCTGTAAGATTGTGGTCAGGTTAAAGAGCTATACTTGGAGTGTAATGCAGAGCCATAGTCATCCATCAGCAATGAATGAATGAAATGCTCTTTGAGAACATCCGTTTTGAGTTCACTGCGCCTGTCTGTGTATGAGCCAATTTAGATTTAGGTAGACTCCCTAGATAATATTGAGGTTGATATTTGCATTAAATACAATTAGCACACCATGGTCCTTCATAGTGGGAAAAACATGTGTCTCTGAACTCATTGTTAGGTTGCTTTGGATAAAAGCTTCTGTTGAATGAGTAAAACTAATAAAAAGTAAAACCGAACAATATAAAATAGGAATAGGACATATGGGATGACTGCATTCCTGAACTTGTTTCGGCCAGCTACTCTGTCCGGGTTTATATTTTTAACTACTGGTAGTTTGGATGGAATTTGCTGTGACTACTCAAATCTTGCTTTGATTGTCCTCAAATGTAAATGCCATCTATACTGTAATGTCAAATGCATAGAAACGCAGTGAACCAGGACTCTGGACCAGGACTGGACCAGGGCTGAGACCAGGACTCTGGACCAGGATTGTATTAGGTCTGGACCAGTCCTGGACCATGACTAAGACCAGGATGATGGACCAGGACTGTATGAGGCCGGGACGGGGACCGGACCAGGACTGTAACAGAACTGAGACCAAGAATGGACAATGACTGGACCAGGACCAGACAAGGCCTTCTGGAACAAGGCTGCGGAGCAGGACTCACTGCCGGGTCTTCTCCAGCTCGCCGTACAGCCAACCGTCCTTCTCGTCTGGGATTAGCAGCGTGATGAGCTCCCCCTCTTGGAAGCTGAGCAACGTGGCGTTGCTGCCGGCCGTGTGGGGGAAGACAGTGCGCACGCGGGGCCTTGTCACCATGCTGTTGAGGCCCGTGGCCACCGAGAGGGACCTGGGCATGCCGGCCTCCTCGCTGGGGACGTGTTGGTCTGGAGGAGGTGGGTGGGAAAGCGGAGTAACGTCAGCAAGATGTTGTGTGAGTGTGCGAGGAGAACAGGGCGTTGTGTGTGTTTGTGTTTGATGTATAAAGGTTGGCATGTGCGCATGTGTGTGTGTGTGCGTCAGCAAAGATACATCTTATTCAAGCAGAAATATAGATGTTTCTTTATTTTCTCTGTGGGCTTAGTGGTAATTTCACTGACATAGCCGACACACTCTGATGCCGGGGAATGTGACTGCGTGGCAATACTGGCCATCTCTCTGCTGCAGTCTGTTCATCAGATAAAATACCAGGAACCCATTCCTTCTAAGTAACACATTGTCTTTACACACCTTTAAGCAAACATGCAAACACAGGCAGGATATACTTTTATCCAAAAGATAAAGATTTGATTGAACTTCATTGTAGTTTGCAGTATGCATCCAAAAAGGTCCAAATAAAAGTAGGATAATATGCAGGTATAACATACGTGATACATTACTACAGTCTATAGTCGTAAATCCACACGGTACATATATGTAGGAATACGTGTAACAAACACCTGCGTCTTACCAGCGTGTCGGTCTGTGAAGTTTTTGCCGTTGATGGCAGGGTTGCTGGCAGAGATGTTGTTCTGGTTGAACATGTTGGCCAGAGGACTGGTCTGGGTCTTGAGCGGGGGGGCTGGGGGCGCGCTGATGGAGTCGCGACCCATCGACAAGTTCTGTTCATAAGGGGGGGACAGACAAAGTGAAGAAGAGACAATGCCAATGTTGGTGACACCGTAGCTGTGGGGTCGATGCTATTTCACACCAGACGGGCAACATAACCGCACAACTGTAAAAAGAAAAAAAATGTGTGCGTAGGTGTATATTGGAGATAACGGATTTCACCATTTTAAGAATTTATTATGCTTTGCTAACATAGCTAACATAGAATGCTGCGTTTTATATTGGATTTATTGGTGACTAAGGTGATTCAAATTATAGCTTACAAAGCTAGATTAATTAAAGCCAATGCAAATAGAGGATGAATATCATTTTTCATGTGTTAATAAAGAACTTCAATCTCTTGGTATTTTCATGGTATCTCCATGGCCCTCTCCCTTTCTTTATCTTTTATCTCGCTTATTATTATTCGCATCCATTGTATTGATGAGTGGGGAGGCATTAGGTTTCTTGCTCAAATGAGTGTACAGGTAGCCGGTAAACGTTGGGCCTTGAACCACCCAGTAACATTTAGCTGGGAGTGACACATGGCCGTCGCCGCTAGGCTGTCATCCCCTCCTCCGGGCTCTCACCATGCTGTGTCGCGAGGGGGAGGGCGAGGGAAGCGGCGTGATGGGGGTTGGCACGCGGAGCCCCTCGATCATGGAGAGGACACTGTCAGGTATCTCGGTGGCGCTGTTGCACTGGTCCTGCCAGCTGGCAAGGTTAGCCCTCAGCATCTCCCCAGCCTGACCGCCGCGATGGCACAAACACACACAGAAAGCAAATAAGAAATAAATGACTATTGACATTTTCACCGAGTTGACCTTACCTAACCTACGACAAAGTACATTTCAAGCTAACTTTACAAATGTAGCAAGAAGTAAAAAATACAGTGTGAATAGTAGAAGATGTGAAATAAAACAAAGGTCTAAAGCATTTAATTTCGTCACTCGGGGTGGATCTGGCATTCAATGAATGTTTTCCATCTAAAATGGCTCTGTTGTTTTTCATGGATGAGGCCCGAGGAATATTTAAGCCTCCTCATCGATCCACATGTAGGCTTACCTTGTTGCTATTAGCCATAATTTCGAGCGTTAAGGGTATAGCCGGGAACGCGCCAACAGCGGAAACAGCATATCATTCATGTGAGTTAAATGTTTGCTACATCAGTTCTTATTAGGAAAAGGTGTTTCCATCTCCCATTTAGATCTTCAACTACTATAAAAAAACACCCCTCAAGCGAGTGTAAAAATGTTTGTTGTGAAATTGAGGATATTTTCTTAAATTATGCAGTTTCCATCGAACTTTCCTAATGTGATAGTTCAAAAGTGCATAAAAATACCTTGAGGGAGACATGGCTTATGTTTAACACAGGTGGGCCAAAGGTCAATTCAATATAACCATTTACCTTCTCCATGCATTTTGTAAGGGTTTTTTCGTGGCTTTTCCGGGCTCACCTTATCGTGGAAGGCCGAGATCTGGTCGGAGAAGGTACAATGTTTGTCCACCAGGAAGCAGTAGCGTCTCTTCTCCTCCAGGAGGGCTTCCATACAGCCGTCTGCCATGAAGTTCTGCATGTCCAGCTGGCGGCTGCCCAGCGTCTCCAGGCACTGGGGGGGGGGGGGGGGGGGGGCATCACGTCAGTAACATTTATTTAGTAGGCACTTAGAATGATACAGACACAAGTCATAAGGAGCGGGAAGGGGTGGCCTGCAGGAAGGCTGCAGACACCGGATATCGAAACAAGCCCTTTTGGAATGGAATTCAAACAGACCACAGCCACTACACCACTGTCACTGCTGCTCAGTGGTGACTTCATAGGACTATTGTTGGCAACAACTCCAAAGCTCTAGTGCTATGGACCTCTTTTCCCAGAGGTGTCACAATAGGCTACACACATTTGTGTCTGTACCAGGTGTGTGTCAGTGCTAGTGTTGGCCGATTTTTCAAAGAACCCTATATTACGGTTGTAAAGAATTATGATGGTGGCGATAACAGTACTGTCTCAAAATATGTCTCAATTTTTAAGCGCTTGTTTCATTTTTCAGTTATTTAAATTTCAATAAAGGGAACTTATCTTGGGCCAATTTTACTTTTTGCTGCTGTCATTTGAGGCTTGGGAATTTGATTTGAGGTCAGGCAATTGTGGGGATGTGCTTGAGCATGAGGCATAAGCCTATGATAGTGATTGGGGCTAAAATAGCATCTGGCAGTTTCACCGTGAGTAAGCTCATTAAAAAAATAAATATGAAGTAGATTAGGGATCGCAAACTCGTTTTATTCTATGACAAATGCAACATGCTGGATGCATGTTGTGTGTGTGAGAGAATAAAGGTAGAATAAATGAATGACCTTCGGTAAACTAATTAAATTAGCTCTACCTTCACAGCTTCAGGGTCAATACGTGCGCAAAGCCTAGGCTATATCAATATTGCTGAAAGCAAGGTTTAAAGCGGTGGAGAATTTCATTTTTTTGCTCCACAAATGATGTCTTGAACTATGTCCTATACATGCAGAATATGGAGAAAAAAACATGAAATACAGTGCCGTTCTTGTTCTCAAGCTGGCTGGCAATGTTGCTCCGTCTCACGCTGAAAACCCTTGCCAAAATGAACCAGTTTGAGGCAACTGATATAATGCTGATTTAATAATTCCTTTTGGCTTATAGGCCTATTCTAGCCTACTAACACATAGTTAGGAACGCAAGCTTATGAATGTCTAATGTCTAATTCATCGCTAGTCAATTTCTCAGACAAACCTAGTAGCCTTATCCTGCATTTGTTATTTGGGTAATTACTTAGAAAATGTCAATGTATTGGTACCTCACTTGTAGCACTTACACACTGATCATACGTAAATGGAGTATGATCAGTATGACCCTATAACTATAGAGTAATAGATTAAGAGCCGTCTGTTGACATACAGCTAGTATGGGCTTATATATTGCATGCACGCACGCACGCACGCACACACACACACACACACACACACACACACACACACACACACACACACACACACACACACACACACACACACACACACACACACACACACACACACACACACACACACACACACACACACGAGATAAGAACACAGGGATGCACAAAGTGAGTGATTTGTGTTGCCTTGCAAAACACACAAAGCACCTTGTAATTGCATCAGCCAATCATATGGCCCTATCTCCCTCTCCATGTATTTTTCCAACCAGGCTCCTTTGAACCATGGGAGATTTACAAGGCTGTATGCATGTGTTGATGTGTGTGTGTGTGTGTGTGTGTGTGTGTGTGTGTGTGTGTGTGTGTGTGTGTGTGTGTGTGTGTGTGTGTGTGTGTGTGTGTGTGTGTGTGTGTGTGTGTGTGTGTGTGTGTGTGTGTGTGTGTGTGTGTGTGTGTGTGTAGATAGGGGGAGCTGTTTTGTCCTAATCTCTCCAGTACAGACAACACGACAGCTTGCCACACCAGCGGACTGTTTGTTGAAAAGACACAGTGTGTGTGTGTTGGGGGGGTTCTACACAAGGGTTATGTAACATGAAATAAGGTAAATGCTCTGAGTGTGTATGGTAGAGTTGATGGCTGGTTTACGCAGACTCACCTGGCCCGAGTCAGACTGAATAAACTCTGGGGCTGGGTGAGGCTGCAAACCTGTGGGGCATTTCACAGTTATGCACACAGGTTAAACCAGCCATCAACCACACAGTGGGATATGGCTGTGAGTTGGCGGTCTCAACACGCTCAGATCTTAGACATAGTAACATGGAAACATCTACTTTGTGTATCTGTATACTCCAAGAACAAAAAGACATAAATAGACATCATCACCCTGTGTCCTGGTTTTCAGAGGAGCCCGACAAGTGTAGCATGGACACTACTACAACTGTGTGTGTGTGTGTGTGTGTGTGTGTGTGTGTGTGTGTGTGTGTGTGTGTGTGTGTGTGTGTGTGTGTGTGTGTGTGTGTGTGTGTGTGTGTGTGTGTGTGTGTGTGTGTGTGTGTGTGTGTGTGTGTGTGTGTCACATTTTATCCTGACCATCTGAAATGTTTAATCTTAGTTATTTCCCATGTCTTCTTAATTTATCCCATTTTATGTTTTAGTAGGTTGATTAGACGGTTAGCATTTCTCACAGCTTGACAGATATTAAGTTGTCTGTCCAATTCAGCCAGCGTCGGGGGGAAAGGTTTGATTGAAGCATGTTTCCACACCGTCACCTCCACATCACCGGCATTGCTCACACTGGCACTTCCTGACGTCCACGCCACGCCCAGAGCACCATTGTTGCTATGAACTGGTTGTGTCACAACGTGTTCTGTATTCAACTCATGCTAAAATAAGCCCCCCCCCCTCTGGTCCTGTTCTCGCTACCCTTCTCATGAAGAAGGTAATAATACTCCTGCCACCTTGTCTACTTCTATGACTACTACACCATTGGCGTGTGCACACGCCAAACACCAATGGCGAGGTGAGACCACCAGGTGAGACCACACTTAAGCATATTTTTTTTTTTTATTAAAGGAAGAGACAAACCTGATCAAACGGCAACGATCCCCGTGCACATTAAACCAGCTTTACCCCCTAAGTAACTAACAGCAAACAACTATAACCACCATTATGTTTATAATATCACACGTACAAAAAACTGTTTAAAATAGACCACCGACAAAAACACTTTGTTTATGTCAATATTATCTAAAAGGTCCAATAAAAATATCTTTCTTGACTTGATATATCTTCTCTACTTGATCTCTATCTAGGCCTTGGAGTGGCAAAAAGGTTATGTTGGAGCCACTTGTTGCAACTGCAATTTGTTCCCATGATGTCCTGTCTCTTCCCTGGAACCCCAACGTCATGTGAAGGGATACGACGCCGGTATCTTCGACTGTGCCTGTCCAGTCACTGAGATGAGATGAAGTCATAGATTGTCTTTCGCAATAGCTTATCCGAAACCCAACAGACTGTATGTCAATAATGGTTGCTATGGACAACCCCATTTTGAGTCATTTGCTAAATATAAATGGTTAATCTCTTAGATATGGGTGACATTAAAGCTGGGTAGGAAACCTGTTAAAGGCAGCTAAGACCTTCACCCTTTTCTGCAGATACCTCTGATCATCTGTGTGACATTGAAGACAGTTCTGTCATCTTTTTTTTTTTCATAATATATTAAATTCCACCTTCAAACCGCGCCCCTCTTTGGCTTTTTGTTCTCCTACTGTGACAGGCAATCAGCAGACTTTAAAGTGTATTTCCCTTTTGGGTAAAGTGTCAGTCACTGGCAATCCTTTGCCCTGTCTGCGTATCACTGACACCCAGCCCTGAGCCATTGGTGTCTGCCGTTGCGCAGCCTGTGATGTTAAATCTGACTAATGAGAAACGAGAACCCATCAATGTCCTTCTGTCTTCACTAATAGGCTTTATTCACCAAGTGGCCCCTCTAGTTGAGCTGCATTCAGGCCCCCACCCATCTAGCATTTAGAGCCATGATGGCTGCTAGTTGAATAAAACCCAGGGAAGGATCTAGAGTCAAGAGGGGAGAAGGAAAATATTATATAAAAGGCCCACAACACTTTCCATCAGATCTGAACAGAACAGTGTGTTGAAATGAAATATAACTGTCTTACTCTTCCTCTCTCTCTCTTTCTTTGAGCACCTCCATTCACCTGCCCATTATCAAAGTGTAAATATGAGGGAGAGAGAGAGAGAGTTTGAGTGACAGTAAGAGTGAGAGTGAGAGAGAGTGAGTGAGAGAGAAAAGTATGTGGGTTTATTCCAAAGTGGTGTTCCCCTTTGCAAGGTTATAATAGGTTGGACATTGTTGACAGAACGCACACACACACACACACACACACACACACACACACACACACACACACACACACACACACACACACACACACACACACACACACACACACACACACACACACACACACACACACACACACACACACACACACAGTATTAACTAAAGAAGACATTTGCTGGAGAAATGTGTGTAGTTTACCGCCATTAACACCACCTTCTACTCTGCTACACCACAGGTGTTTCGAGTTAGTGTAACATTGATCCATCTATAGGCAGAGAGCCCTTGTGACAGAACACATGATTCTGAACAACAAACACACACACACACACACACACACACACACACACACACACACACACACACACACACACACACACACACACACACACACACACACACACACACACACACACACACACACACACACACACACACACACTGCTTAAGGCAGCATGACTTGGATCAGCGGTAGCCCATTTACAGTATACAGTATTAAAGGTGATGTGCAGAGTTAGCAGGTGGGTGTGGGTTACGGTGGGCGTCGACTAGGACAGATGTTAAAAGGCAAGGTGAGAATGGACCCTCAGGGAATTGGCTATGGCGCAAAACCAAAATAACTAAACACTTAATTATGGAATGAATGAATTTGACCATACTCTAAACTTATGGTTAACAGAATGACATTTGCATTATTATTTTGAATACATTTCCCTGCTGACCGGATAAACCTGTAGATCGACATGTATTGGGGTTAGAGGTGCGTGCGCGGCTTGCGCGCGCGTGTTTATTATCGTGCGTGTGTTTGTGAATGCAATTAGGTCGATTTTTTAAGTTCAACAAGACAAACAGATGTTCCGATTACTTTTTCATATCACACATTCCCACAGCCACTTTAACACAAACTATCTAAGTACAAGCCCCAAACTCAGGAACTATCTTGCTACACAAAAGAATATGAAATAAAGCTACCTCACAAACTTGAAGTAGGTACAAATCCTTTCCAGCATAGCTTGAAATACGTGTTTACAAATGCATGTGTCCATGCATGAATGCATGGCTGTCTCTAACTGGCATGCGGGTGTGCACTGGCAGGCTGACCTGAGGGGGTTTATTAATGCCGTACACTAACAAGGGTATTAGGTCAACAGATCTAGCCCTCCGCTCCTGCCTAGCAAGACAAACACAGTTCCCTGCTACTGTTACACACCGGTATCACTCTCATTCGTCAGAGGGAGTGTGTGTGTGTGTGTGTGTGTGTGTGTGTGTGTGTGTGTGTGTGTGTGTGTGCGTGCGTGCGTGCGTGCGTGCGTGCGTGCGTGCGTGCGTGCGTGCGTGCGTGCGTGCGTGCGTGCGTGCGTGCGTGCGTGCGTGCGTGCGTGGGTGGCGTGCGTGGGGTGTGTGCGTGGGTGGGTGTGTGTGTAAACACTCAGGGTTCATGTCATTGCAAGTGTTGATGTGCCTTTCTTTACTCATGTACATAATCATTGTAGATGTGTGTAACTGCATGCAGTGAACAAATGCATTTATTTATAAGTGTGTGTTTGTGTACGTATCTGTGCATGTCTGCGTGCTGTGTACGTACGTGTGTGTGCTTGCGCATGTGTGTATTTGATTGTGTGTGTTTGCTGTGTGGGAGTGCGCGTGCATGCGTGCGTGTGTGTCTGTCCGTGTGCGTGTGTGCGTGTGTGCACAGCCCACCTCATTCTCCTTGCTCTCGTACTTGTTGGCGTTCTTGCCCTGGCTCTTTCTCCTCAGCTTTTTCAGCTCTGACTGAGAGCGCTCCAGTGAGTCCTGCTTCATCTTGTGCTCCATCTGGTACCTCTTATACGTGGCCTTTAAAATTGCACAAAAACCCATCAACACTCAAGCACACCATGGAAAATAAAATCAATCAAGTTATCCTATTTCCACATAATTATTATGATGTGGTCAATGTAGTGTTTTTGCCAAAATCAAGCTCATGTAAAGTGTAGTCTGACAACATCTGCTTTTCTCCTGCGCCCGAAAATGACAAAACTTTTTAACAAATAGACGAATAAAATCTGTTTTCGCTTTCAGCTTCTATAAAACCTGCGCCTGTGTTTTGTTACTTTTGCATTGTCTAATCAAATGTCCCAATGGATCTCATTACACTGAAGAACATTTGGTAGAAGTTGTGCGGAATGATTAATCAATGTTGAACAAAATAATCCATCCAACAGTTTTGTTATGGTTATTTTATGATAACGTCTGATATCATCTGTCAACGACATCCTTGCTGGTCTGATAGTACACCTCAATGGCTAAGGCAGATATTTTGTGTGGGAAAGGAATTGATTAGAGGAAAACAAGGAAAGGGAATGGTGCTTTCCTTATACAGTTTTCGATGCATTAAGGCACTCACATATTCAAGCCCAGACCTCCTCCCACACACACACACACACACACACACACACACACACACACACACACACACACACACACACACACACACACACACACACACACACACACACACACACACACACACACACACACACACACACACACACACACACACACACACACACACAATCGTGGTACTTACGGTCATGTATTTGACGTCCAGGTCAGTCTTTTTCTCCAGCTCAGATATTATTTCTCGGTGGAACCTCTTGAACTGCAGGTGAGGAGGAGAATATGCCAGTAGAAGGAGAGGAGATAAGATAGGAGAGGAGAGGGGCAAAGGAGGGGAAAGGGTTGTTGGGTTGAGATGAGAGCAGATGAAAACAGAGGAAGGACAAGAGAGGAGAGGACACAGAAAAACAGATTCAATGAGTACCATGATGATTTCCATGTGGGTTTGTTTGCATGTGTGACTGGGTGATTGTCTTTAAGTGCGGGCGAGAGGCTCCAGTCTAATATTGCGCTGCCGAATGATTCAGAATCTATTTAGTAAGATGCCCACAGACATGTTTAATTCTCTCTCGGTCTTCTTCCCAACTCTATACAAATTATGATCTGAAAAGAACACCACTAGAACCAATCCAACAGCGTATTTATTTTATTTGTAATTAATTTGATTAAAAAGTGCACACACACACACACACACACACACACACACACACACACACACACACACACACACACACACACACACACACACACACACACACACACACACACACACACACACACACACACACACACACACACACACACACACACACACACACACACACACCATCATGACTGTAAATGCACATTGCTGAACCCCATGCATACACACATCCTGCAGTCTCAGAGAGATCTCAGCCTGCTCTCCTCCCGACTCTTCAGTGTAACTGTTGTTACACAGCTTTTCTGCATGGCTCAAAGGAACCTTCCCTCCTCAGCTAATTCTTGACCCTCTGCCTTCACCAAGCCTCCCATTGGCCCACGGTATTTCTTTGCTGCTTCTAAATTGCAGCGTTACTCTCCAGTACTTTTCACTACTTTCATATGAAAGGGAAGTTTACCAGTGACTCTGTAGTGAATGGTTTTGTAATATTCACGAGGGACTGAATTTAAGGAATAAATGGCCCTGACTTTTAATTGTAACCATGTGGTTGATGTGCTGTTTCTGCGCAGGGTAGATACACAAGTTGGATTAATCCAGTGTTTCCAGTAGATCTGTATCGTCTACTGTAGCAGTTGCAACATTTGTTTTGTTTTGTTACTGTCTGGGCAAGTTGAGGCCTGTCTTTTTCCACAGCAGGCGGGACATACACAACCAGGCGTGCCTATTCCTCACAAGCATTACATTTTTCTGAGTCTGTAAGTTTTTATCTATGCATTTTTATATCAACTTGTATTTGTGTTCATCCTTTGCTATAATTGTACAACCCATCATTATATTAATTAATTTAAATCGATCTAATTGAAAGCAAGGAGAAAAAAAAAGATCACAAATAGAGATGAGCACAGCTAAAGTTCCACTATACAAGTTCATAAACTCTGTTTGAAGGTACAATATGCAAGACATGCAATTATAAGCTAGCTCCAGTCAAATTCTGAAGAAAAAACACCCAGGTTCCCTTTATGACATTTATTATTAAATCTCTCCATGCTGCTGCAGAGTATGCGAAATTCAACTAGATCCCTGTAGCCTTAAAGTTAGCATCTACATGACAAATTTCAACCTAACATTTTTTACATAGTAGTAGCTTGCTTGATACCATGCCAATATACGCAAGTCGGCCACGTAAGGGTGGCTGAAATGAACAGGAATGGTTGGTTTGGGTGTGGCAGCGCAACGTTTGATTGGCATAGCGATGACAAATGTGCCGGTACAAAATACGTACATTCTCCTCCAGCTCTAGATGCACCTTCTTGTGCACCTCAGAGATCTCCATTAGCACCGCACCTGATAAGAGAGGGACAGGATGGAATAGGGAGAGAGACAAAGGGGAAGAGTGAGAGTGGGAGAGTAAGGGGTATAAAAAGAGACGGAGAAGAGAGAGGGGGACAGCTGAATAGATCCAGAGACACAGATATAATAAGAAGGAGAGGGAGTTGAAAAGAACGAAACAAGACAGACAAAATGCGTTAGAATAAGCAAGAATAAACAATAGCATTGGGTTGCACTAACAAGGTTAAAAGTCATCAGGAAAGTTCAAATGTTCACGATGAAAGGAGACACTGCACATTTCCAAAAAGACGTTCCTCCTACACTTGTACATTTATCTTTTTTGTTATTTTGAATTAAATGTAATCATCCTCGTTTTACTACTTTCATCCGCCAAGACTAAAACCAGAAGCAAAACAATATTAGCATAATGAATTACAGATGAATTACGAAAAATAACAAATGCCAGTGCTTACACAATCATCTTCATCCTGTCATTCTAAGACGTGATACTTGTTCATCCAATCACGCTCTCACACACCTTGCAGCGTTGTTTATCCCAACGCGCTGTGGGTAGACCCCAAGGACACGGCAGCTTAATGTGTTGTTATGAAAAGCTTTTTGAATGTTTTATTGAAAACAAACAATGGAGGGACGTTGCTGAGCGAGTGCGTCAATGTGCCTGACTGCGTGGGCCTGAAACACTCACAGATGGGAGACCCCCATCAGGGGATGAAGGCGGACATCCAAAATAATAAAGAAAAACACAATTTTTGAGTTGATTACGATTATTCAGTTTGAGTTCTTCAATTAATAAGGAGGGTTTTTATGGAGGTGATATTAATTTGCTTTGGGGAATTTCTTAGCATTCATTGTTTCAAGAGGAACATCAACACATGATAATTACTGTACTTCATGGTTTTTCATTATTGAGGTCCGTTGATAATAGTGAATAATAATGAAGGAGTTTGGACCAGGCAACCAATTGATTGTGTAATCATGAAGGGACTCCATTTCCCATACACAGTGATAACCTGAGACAGATCATTATTGCTACTTGTTTGGTCATGGACTAACCTTCATTATCCTACGGGGCTACCCCAGTGGAATTTGCTTTCTCAGCATAGAGAAATATTAGATTTCATGACCATGCACTACAAACAAATGCTCTAGGTAAACGATACAGTAAATAGTGATTGTAACTAGATACAAAAGTGTCTAAGAACACAAAAGGCTAAGCTGTCCTCAAACAAAAGTGTGCCAGCCACCATAGACAGAATGACTTCCTATTAGTAGTGTAAATGAATGTGTAAAAAATTACACTGGAAGACATAATTATGAAATACTGTAGGTCATATGACATTCCAAGCTTGGACCAGGTGAATGACTAACTGTCTTCTCTTGCAATATGGTAAAGGATTGTCTTTTTTACCCTGTAATGATTAAAGACAGCAGAGCTGTCTCTTCAATAACCGTATGAAGGCTAATACTAGGTCTGTCTCAGCACATACTGGAAGTGTGTCACAGTCCTCAGCAAGGTGCGCTCACTAAAATTACCCAATAAATCAGTCAGGCTTGTGAAGATATATAAGTGTGAGGACTGCAGTGAGTAAAAGCATAAAGACTACTACAATTATACATGTGAAGTTTAAGTCGAAGAAATTGTACTTGAGTAAAGTTCTTGAGTAAAAGGGTTCAGGGGTGAAAAGTACTTTGCACACCTGATACTTTTCTGTTATAGTAATAGTAACCTACTATCTATTTACTTTCTATTCTATTCACACTGTATAGTGTTGAATAGAATAGATAGTAAATTATGGTAAAATTCAGAAACCATAAAACAGACAAATTAGTTACATCAATTCTACACAACATTCTAATGATATAAAAATGGGTCAAATCAAAGGGTCAATATAAAAGTCCTTTCTGTTAAGTATACTTTAGACAGACGGAGTAAAGCTTCCAGAAACATAGCTTGACAGCTGGTCAAAATGGCACTCATGATCAGTTTACTAATCTAGACTACATAACAATCCAGTATGTTTACACAGAGGAAGGATGTAAACATTACCCTTCTTTGTTGCATCTTGCTGTGACCCTCTCAAACAAGCGCGCGCACACACACACACACACACACACACACACACACACACACACACACACACACACACACACACACACACACACACACACACACACACACACACACACACACACACACACACACACACACACACACACACACACACACACACACACACACACACACACACACACACACACACACACACACACTCACTCAACACAGTTCAAACAACTGGCATGATAAAGGTTAGTGTGCGCAACGCGGTAAAGGTGTCCTTTGTGTCAGTTCGAGCAGAGAGCTGGCAGAGAGAGCTTACATAGTAGTGGGTAGAGGAGGAGGGGAATTAAAAGGTTACTTAGGGAGGAGGGGGAGAAAAACAAGGAGCAGCGATTGTGTGCTTGCGAGGTTCGATAGAGCCAGAGAGCCAGAGCCCGAGAGCCAGAGCCCGAGAGCCAGAGCCCGAGAGCCAGAGCCCGAGAGAGCCAGAGCGAGAGAGAGAGAGAGAGAACGCAAGAAAGAAGAAACAAGGAGTAGGAGAGATTGTTACATTGCTAATTTAGCGGCTAATTCAAACAGACACATGACATGAATACTCAATATACTCATCACCACTGGTGGATGCACATTTTTCTTCTGGGTTAAAAAGATCCAAACCATAATCACACCCTTGCTCTGTTAACAGTATACATTTGAGCTGTACCATTGCCCAGCAAGAAGTGTGTCCCACAAAGAGGTGCAGGAGGAGATTTACAGAATGGCATGATGTGGGCATCAGAAAATAGCATTACACTGCCAATTATATCCAACCACCTCACCTCACTAAACTTGGCAAATACGGCTGCCCACGGCCTTGTTTGCCCAACAGATTTATGGCTATTGATTCAAGAGTGTTGTGGAGAAGTGTGAGATATGAGATCTGTAGGAGTTGAAGTTGGTGCTATTGCAAATCATTTAAGAGCCATTCCTAAAGTTCCCTAATATTAGAAAAGCTAGACATCCTCCCACAATCTCAAAGAGCAACACTGGTGGTAACTTGTCATAATATTTTAAATAACGAGACCTCAGCAATCACGAGGGAACCTTGAATTAAATCAAATAAAACTTTATTTTAGCCTCCCTTGTTTTCAAACTGCTTAATGTAAATGTTACTACATAAGTTACTAACACAGAATTTCTGACCAAAAGTAGATAATAAGAAAGGTGCTTATCTCAAAATGGGAGGAAAATTGTGATTCAAATCTCCACATGAGCAATACTACATTATGTGCAACAATTACAAATACAAATAAAAACTTCTAGAAAAATGTGGTAAAACTTCTGATGAAATCGACCTGGGAGGAGCTAACCCTACCCTGTTAAGCAGACACCTATACAAGATTATTTAGTAAACTACTTAGCAAAGTAAGGCTGTGAAAGAAAAATGAAATTGAAAAATTAACATTATACTTATATATTACTTTGAGTATAAAAACCTAAAAAGTAAATAAAGTGAAAATAAAAATAAAATAATAAAAATAGTTAACTGAAAAAATATTCTTGTATTTTTAAGGAGAACCTAAAACAGCCTATCCTGCTCTTCGACCCAAAGCAGTGCAACATTCCTCCAAAGGCACAGTAATCCTGGATCAAACAGCACGTAATGCACTCACACTGAAAAACATTAGGATTATGGATGCCACTTGAACAGTCCGGAACCATGCAATTATGGCTGCATGAATGTGTGTGCATGTGTTTTTGATTGCACAAGTCATATGAAGCTTACAATGGGGACTGTATTACTGCCACAATCTCTACGGTAACAACGATGGCAGAACAACAAAAAAGCCTTCTTTTTTTTTAATGTCCAACTTTTAGCTTTCTCGACATTTGAAGTTGTTATCTTCCTCAGCCTCAGTCATTTGTCTGATAGGCACAGGTCATTGGGCAGGTATTTGGACGACTTAATTAAACAACAGTTTTAGAACCTTTGAACTTTGACAGAGGATTCAGTCTGAGAATTGGGGGGGGAGGGGGAGAGAAAGACGTAAAGACACAAAGAAGCGAAGGTGGATGAATGAGAGAGGGAAGGAAACAGCAAGTGCAGAAAGACTTTAGTAGCCCGCGTAGAGTATCTGGTTCCCGTGGGTTGGCTCTGTGTCACTGGAGCTAAGGTTTCTAAGAAAATAAAAAAATAAAGAAACTTTCTTTCCAGTGCCGAGGTGGACCCGGGTATAGCTGGATACAGCAGCACCTGATTCCTTGACAGAACCTCCTCCAACCACCCTCTACCACAATCTTCTCAATCCACCCAGGAGGATACCAGAAAGGGGACAGTCATCTTTGCCATCTAGCCCCTTAATCCTTTTGTTCCTTCAGTCAAAGTCTGCAAAGACTCTGACAGTATCCAATGTCAGGCTCGTCTTCTGTAGAATAGGCTTGAGGGGTCAGTGGTCACATTACAAAATGGACGAAGGCTACGGTAGACTGTGAGGGGATGTAGTTTGTTTGTTTTTTTGATGTGACACAATGGCCTCAGTCGGACGGTAGCCCTGGATGATTTGTTTGTTAACACTGAGTTATTGTTAATAATCACCTGATGAAAACCACGTCTTTTGGTTATTGAGATGAAAAGTCCTCTTTGTGGGATTTGTGACTTACATGCGCTCTGTCTGTCAGTGTGCCAGTCTGTCTGCCTGGCTAATTGCTTTCCCTCTGTCCTCTTGTATGCCTCACTCTCTCTATTCCACCCATTTACGACAAGCGTACTCACGTGCACTTTGCATAATATGCATAGTATCCAAAAACATGACAGCAAAATGAGGGTCTCTTTATTATATTATGGTAAACCATAGCATACACTATTTTATATGGACATACATTGGACAATGCCAAAGCTAAATTTGTGTCGGATCCTACCTGTAAAATAACATGCAGTTATTCGAGTTTAAAATAAACCGAATGTTTCATGTAAACAAGATCGACTCCCTGTTGTCTTAAACTTCCTGCTCCATCAAATATTGGAAGTTCCCCACTACACAGAGGAAACTATGACGCAAGCTAACAAAACTAAGTGTAAAACATTGACAATACAAAACTATCAAATATCACGACAACTGTCACAGAGGAGACATGATGAAGCGGAATAAAAAAACTGCCCGGGGCTGTTCTCTTGTGGACCGCTTCATTTAATTACTAGTTAGCTTCACAAATTATCAGGGGAATAGTGAGTCACAATGGTAACATTGAAAGTGTTCCACCATGACAAACAGCAAGGTTAGAAGCTAGACATACGTGTGAGCTTCTAAAGACCTGGAACCAAGAAGGGTATTAAATAAATAGAAAAGGCGAAGCTAACCATGTTAGCTTAAACAGTTAAGTAAACCCAGTTTGTATTACCTGCTTAGTGCAATGCTTGCATGTGTGTGGATAATACTACTTGAGAGATCGGTTCGGGATTTTTTTGTTTATGAAAAAAATCTTCTCTAACTTGCAGTTATTGTTACAGAAGTATAGGTAAAAGGGGGAGCTAACAGCATCCCCCCTTCATCCGTTTTGTAATGTGACCACTGACCACTCAAGCCTCTGAACAAGTCTTTGCATACAGTATATAGGATGACCACCCTGTATCCCTTAACAAATGAAATTATGTACATAGCTCTGACCATTTAGTAATAGGCAGTTTGTATTGTATGAACAGCGCTAAAATTATCCTCATTGTCCTTTACATTCCCTGTAGTTCTTTTATGGCTGTATTTGAATAAACCATTGTAGATAGTGCTAGCATACTTTTAAGCTATGTGACTTAATTGGTACCCAACAGCCAGTGGCAAGGCAACCAGCAAAGGGGATACACCTTCAAGAATGAGTATCCCATATGCCTCACATCTAGATATCATCTGTTTGTAAAAGTGATAAATGAAGTCTCAACTACTTACCAAGTTCTCTTGACGCAGGCGAAACAGCAGCATTCTCCCCAATCTTAGACACTGCATCAAAATACATCTTCCCCGCCAAGGACATCGCTGGGAAAACCAATACATTTACATTGAGTAATTTGGCAGACTAGCAGGTGAGGCTGAGTGTATGCCCATAGCATACATACAATATTAGAGAAACTGCTAAAATACAATATAAAGTGCATACCAATTGTATAAGAATAAAACAGAAATATAACATGGAGTGCATAATATACAAAATATATATGAATATAGCAATGGTTTTTTTTGGTGTACACTTGCACTATTGGTTATAACAATTGATTATAATAATAATCCATAATTGAATAGATGCCCACCAGCCACAGATTTCTCATAGCTCTTCCCCAGGTTGACCAGGTTCCTGAGGCCAGGGTTGAATTGGTCCATCACATTCTGGAGACAGGAGAAATGAGGACTATATTTCAGATTTTATCACGATTTTATATATTAGTTCCTAAGCATGCGTGAGGGGCAGGCAGTTCCCAAATAATCAGCTGATCATTAACCAACACTTGGACCACCGGTCACTGCTGTCACGAGTCCCATGGCACAGAGGACCCAGCCCGGTGTGTCAGGGAGAACATATTGAACGGTGACAGCCTTTACATTATCATAAAAGTGGAGATTAAAGCACAATTAAAGTATAGTATATAGTAGGCCTATGTGTAATTTCAATTCACCTTCAACTAATGTTTAATGGTTACACTGGTCATGAGTCCTGACTGCATCAAAGTCACGTCTATGATCCCTAATGCCACATAGTGTTGATCTTGTTATCACAGCTATTCAGTAGGCTCACAGACCTACAGGTAAGAGATAACCACTACCCAAGGTGTATCTGATCAGACAGAAACTACACCTCATGGGGTAGATAACCAATTTCTGACTAGTTTCATGATCTGTGATTGTTAAATACATTTGTGTAGAATGATTTGTGTAGTCTTATTTGTGTGGTTTTTGTGTGTTTTTTTTTTTAAAGAAAACATAACATTTTTGATTCCTCATGTAAATGCCACCAAGTGAAAAGAGGTAAAACAGGTATAAGTATTTCACCATGTATGCTCCTTCCCCAGAAAGTTATTTACTCTTTAGTTTGACAGTAGGCTATCAACATTTCTCTATAGGCTAACTTTTAAATAATCAGCTCAAATCAACTAGGACAGTTGTCAGATCTTTTACATCCTTAAACTGTAATTTCCCGTATCTGTTTACTAATATCTTTAGGGCTGTCAAGTTTTAGTTGAATGTTTAACCAATCCAAACAATCAATGCCAACTACCTCTGATTGTTTGCATTATTAAGATGTTGTGTTGTTTGTGATAGGTGATGGTAGACCTCCAGAATACCTTTGCCGGTTAAATTATTAAGAATGTCGTTTTTTCTTACATTCCACGAACACGACCTGCTGTTGCGTTTTCCCATGAGAAGACAAAAGTGTTAACCGCTGTAATAAAAGTCCATACAACGTACAGACATACTAAGGACACTGACACTTGATGGATATAAGCATTGTTTCCATTGTGAAGTTTTCCACATCGTATATGTTATTATTTGAAGGACTAGGCCTAACTTTACAACAAGTAACGAGGCTAGAAAAACCAGGGTCGTAGAATGAAAAAGTCAAGACCGATGAAGATGCAAATCTAGTCTTGGCCATTCAGACTAATCATAAATAGATATGCTGTATAGCCTACATACGAATAGCATTTGTCGTTAGGGGAGAAGCTGCTTCTTCAATAATCATAGTAAAAAATATTCAAGTTTAAGATCGTGCATTTCGTGAGTTTAGCTACAAGGCAGCTGATCTCAAGTAGATCACATTCCCATACGTGTGCAGTATACAACCAAACACACGTGAAATAGGCTATGAGTATAACTACTCATATTATGATATTACAGGCTACGGAGCAGCTGTAGCCTACATCGTGCCTCGCACCTGTCGTTTACCCAGACTCATATCAACACTTACCTTATATGTACTTTCCGTCAGCTTGTTAGCTTCTTCTGGTCCTCTCGACATATTTGTATTACAGGCTACGGAGCAGTAGCCTACATCGTGCCTCGCACCTGTCGTTTACCCAGACTCATATCAACACTTACCTTATATGTACTTTCCGTCAGCTTGTTAGCTTCTTCTGGTCCTCTCGACATATTTGTACTCCTTAGGATACGAGACTAACACAAAAGAATGTATCGAACGGGGGACAGGGGGAATGCAACACTATGAGCTCAAATAATTCCTCATACCGCAGGAAAGGGATCGTGCAACCAAACAAAGAAAATATGTCAAAGTTGAATTCCCCAGGAAAAAAACACTGAAAGAAAAGGTTAGTAGTGTGCTCCCGATTTCAATGTGAATAAAAATGACCTGTCAAACTTCTACGTCGTTGACAAGGCGTTTGTGTATTTGGAGGGGGTGGGGGGTTGTGTCGTCACACACTAACTTTGAAATGGGCTGCAGCACGGAACCCCAAATCCTGGCGAAGCGCGCTACCTTGAGGCGACATTGCTCAAGTGACATTCATTGCTGGCATAACACGTGTGTTACACCACCTTCAAGGTTACAGATAAACGCATAGTTTGAGTTTTTAGCTAACAAAATGAGCCCATTTACTTGCCAAACATTTCATGAAGAGATGAATAACGTTCCATTGCTGTTGGACGTATCCTTCAATGTTCTGCAAAACGCTACAAAACACATACATACTGGACTTGATTCGCCATTATTTCAGTTTTGTATGCACGATTTATGCTCGGTATTCTATAAATGTGCTGTAACAATAGGCTGCATTTATCGGTGAATGTGACAGCGCTTACAGCAGTGGTTCTCAACCGTTTTTGGGCTTGTGACCCCATTTTGACATTGCTTTTTTCTACAATTAGTTTTTGAACATGTTTGTTACTGTGAACAAATACAGAGTAGCCAGGATACGTGCACAAACTGACAATTGTATTTTCTCTGATCAGGATGGATATTCACAAGGCTGAAAATGTATTGTCTACTGAGCAAACAATCTCTCATAAGGAATTCTGAAAAAAAAATTACTGCAGCATCACTGTGCACAGTGAACAATAGAAAGAATTAAAGCCTTCTGTGAAGTCTGTAAACTTTACAGGCTTCACAGCATGTTCCACATCTTACCACAAGATGTCGGTCAGCAGCAATCAATTATAAATAATTCAATCATAAGACTATATAAAAAAAATGTTTAATGTTTTTTAATAATTATTATTGTTCAATAGCAATAGCAAGATGTAGGTCTACAATAAAATAATCAAATAATTTAGGGCTGGATTAGACTAGCTGTAACACCAAGCGTAACACCTTGTTCACACTACATGTGTCCGTCAGACGGATGACCGAGGGCGTGTCTGACGTATAGGGGACTAGTCTTTGTACTTTGTAGACGCATCCTGCAGCCAATCCAATCGCTTCACGCTGCACAGCCGGTGTGTGGATATGAATACTAAAGATGACACAAACAACAGGTGACAAAAAAGTCATATCATTCCACATTTCTTTAAAAAATTATAACGGCCAGATTTTTCTGAGATCCGTCGATGGACGGATCTCATTGACTTTGCAGGGAGCGCTTGCGAAATGCATTGGGGGTCCGTCCGTCCATTCGGCTCCGTGGCCTGCGTCAAAAAGTTGAGATAGGTTCAACTTTTCAGGCAGCGGCGGATCCGTCGGCCAATCAGATCGCGGTTATGCAAATACACTCCACGCGTCTATCGGATCCATTTTGCATTAACAAGCAGGAAGAAGCAGGAAAAATCTTGCCGTTATATTTTTTTTTAAAGAAATGTGGAATGATATGTTTGTTTTTAGTCACCTGTTGTTTGTGTCATCTTTTGTATGGCTGCATCTCAATTCAGGGGACGCATCCTTCGAAGGCTGCAATTGAAGACCGTCTGCGTCACAGCGGCGCGTCAAGGCTGTCTCATTTCAAAGGCTCCTTCAAATGTGGTCGAGAAATGCAGCCTTCTTTTCCCGGATTTGAAGCGTCCACCCATAGATATATGAACACTAGATAGCCTACGTCACGGCAATGTTGAGCTCCGGTCGGCTGACGTCCACCGCGGCGGCCATCTTGAATGGATGAACTTGAATGGATGAACCCGCT
>OLKM01003642.1:27500-32761 GCA_900291075.1 Melanogrammus aeglefinus | reverse complement strand
ACAGTAGTATCCGTCAGTAATATAACTATGGATTTAGAACAGTAAGTATCGTCAGTATATAACTTTGGTGACAGTAAGTTCGTCGTATTTAACTCTGGTAGAACAGTTAAGTATCGTCAGTATAATACACTCTGGTAGAACAGTAAGTATCGTCAGTATATAACTCTGGTAGAACAGTAAGTATCGTCAGTATATAACTCTGGTAGAACAGTAAGTATCGTCAGTATATAACTCTGGTAGAACAGTAAGTATCGTCAGTATATAACTCTGGTAGAACAGTAAGTATCGTCAGTATATAACTCTGGTAGAACAGTAAGTATCGTCAGTATATAACTCTGGTAGAACAGTACGTATCGTCAGTATATAACTCTGGTAGAACAGTAAGTATCATCAGTATATAACTCTGGTAGAACAGTATAAGTATCGTTGATATTTACTCTGGTAAAGCAGTAAGTATTGTTAGTTAATTACTTTGGTAAAACAAATTGTGAGTAAATTAGTCAGGTAAAACATTTACTATTGACAGTAAATTACTCAAACAGAAATAAGAGCCAGTAAAATCTCCAGGAATGAAGCGATTCATGTTAAATATTCAATAAGCTTGTTGGTATTCTGCAGTCTGCCAGCAAACATGTTTCATTTGACCTGATGACTAAAAACACTCACTTTCTACCCGAGGCATGTGTGTGTGTTGTGTGTGTGTGTGTGTGGTGTGTGTGTTGTGTGTGTGTGGTGTGTGTGTGTGTGTGTGTGTGGTCGTGTGTGGATGAGCGTGCTGTTGTGTGGGAGCGTGTGTGTGTGTCGTGTGGTGTAATCGTGTGCTGTTGTTGTCATAGATGTGTGTGTGTGTGTGTGTGTGTGTGACCTTGTGTAGAGAGCGTGTGAGGCTGCTATGTGAGTGTGTGTGTGTGTGTGTGTGTGTGTGTGTGTGTGTGTGTGTGTGTGTGTGTGTGTTTGAGCGTGTGTGTGTGTGTGTGTGAGCGTGTGTGTGTGTGTGTTTGCGCAGTATGTGTGTGTCTCTGTTTTGTGTGTTTCATTTGAGATCTGCTGTGATCTAGACATCAAAGCGTTCAAACAGCCAGAAGAGCCTCCCTCTAAAAGCCTCTTTTTGTCTTTTTTCATTTTTAAAAACGTCGTAATCTAACCGTTTGATCCAAGCCAGGAAACAACTTCTGCTGCTCATGTAGTAAACTCAAGAACCTGTGTGTGTGTGTGTGTGTCTATGTTAATGTGTGTGTGTGTGTGTTTGTGTGTGTGTCTATGTTAATGTATGTATGTGTGTGTGCGTGTGTGTGTATACGTGTGTGTCTGTTTGTTTCTGTGAACGTGTACAATTTGAACATGTTTATAGTGTGTGTGCGTATGTGTTTAGTGTGTAGCGAGAAACATGTCTTTCCAAAACTTCATCTTGCCATACTAAGACATCATATCACCAGACACACGCACACAGCTTCTGTCCTCAACTCCACATCGTTATTTATGACAGATATTTAACGCACTGCGCCGCGTGTTAGCAATGAGCTCCATGGTTCCCCGTGTTCTGTCTTTAGATAACGCTGCTCCGAGAATAATCACACACACCTGCAGCCACACCCGCATACATACACCAACAATGGAACAAGGAACACACACAAGAGAACACACACACACACACACGAACACACGCTTACATACACCACCTAGGAACACACACACGAAAACACACACACACACATGAACACACGCATACATACACCACCTAGGAACACACACACGAAAACACACACACACACACACACACACACACACGAACACACGCATACATACACCACCTAGGAACACACACACGAAAACACACACACAGACTAATTTACATATGCAGCACACTCACATAGACACACACACACACACACACACACACACACACTAACACACACACACACACACGCACAGAGGCTACAACAAACTACAAACCTGTTGTTTAGTCTCAACAATTTGTTACCATGGCAACCAAAATCTCACTCGCAATAAAAAAAATAGTCTCACTTTGAATGAAGACGGAGGCCCATGGCATTCTGGGTAATAGAGAGAGAGAGAGAGAGAGAGAGAGAGAGAGAGAGAGAGAGAGAGAGAGAGAGAGAGGAGAGAGAGAGGGGAGAGGGAGGAGAGGGGAGGGGGAGAGGGAGAGGGAGAGGGAGAGGGAGAGGGAGAGGGAGAAAGAGAGAGAGAGAGAGAGAGAGCCTGTGGTTAAGATGCCTCGCACGCCCACCCCGCGGTTCTGGGATCAATAGGGGTCTTTGAGACAGACAGGGGCCCGTTGTGGCCCCAGCTAGCGCTAACGCTAACCGCTAGCCTGATGCATTCAGTCACAGCCCAGTCATTAGCCTGCTAGCGGGGTGGAGGGGGGGTCCACAGTCTCAGACCCCAGCAGGATCATTGGTTTATCCTCCAGGTGATGTCAGGTGGGCGGGGTTTGTCCGCATTGTGTGTGTGTGTGTGTGTGTGTGTGCGATTTTTGTATGCGTGTGGGTTTGTTTGTGAGTGTGTTTGTGTGGCTGTGTGGGTTTTTGTGTGTGTGTGGGTTTGTTTGTGTGTATGTGTGTGTGGGGGTGTTTATGTGTGTGTGTGGGTTTGTTTGTGAATCTGTTTGTATGCGTGGGTTCCGGTTTTTGTGTGTGTGTGTGTGTGTGTGTGTGTGTGTGTGTGTGTGTGTGTGTGTGTGTGTGTGTGTGTGTGTGTGTGTGTGTGTGTGTGTGTGTGTGTGTGTGTGTGTGTGTGTGTGTGTGTGTGTGTGTGTGTGTGTGTGTGTGAGAGAGAGTGGGCGATTGTTCGATTTTTGGTGCGTGCGTTTCTTCAGTGTGTTTTTGTCCGTGAGTGTGTGTGTCTTTGTGCTAGAGATTGTGCATGCATTAGTGAGTGTGTGTTATCTCCAGACATGTGGTTGTGTGTATATGTGTGTGGGGGGGGTATTTTCAATTTGTGTGTCTGTGTGTTCATCTTCAGTGTTTGTGTGTGTGTGTGTGTCCTTGTGTACGTGTGTATTTTCAGTGTCTGTGTGTATCTTCAGTGTGTGTATGTGGTGTGTGGGTAAATGTCTGCATGTGTGTGTGTCGGTGGCGGCTGGTGGTTTTTAAAGTGAGGGAGAAAGGACTGCTCACTTGGTTTCTATTGGCCTGCTTGCGCTGTTCGTGGCGTAAGGTGGTATAAGTATGTCAGACTCAAGTTGTCTCACATTGTAGTCTTGGACTACAAGGGCAGAAGGAAAGGACGCAAAGACAATTAGTCAAATCAGGCCTACTGTTGATTTGTAAAACTAAATAAAACATTACTGGGACTAACATTGGGCCAATGTTTGCCCTCAATGACTGAAGCTATTGCTTGTAATTTGGCGACTTATTTTCAGCTACAATTGTTTAAAGAAAAATTAAGACACAAGACCAAAAAGTGATGCCATTTAATGCTCTGAATCATTCATTAACATCCCTTCCACGATATCAAACAGAACGACCAGAGTAACAAACAATTAACAGAACAACAAGAACATTATGTCACAACTATTTACATGGGCTGTAAGCCTCACATTGTTTGAGGCCAATGTGGACGTTAATTGGTGTTTCAGAATGTTGGTCATGGTGTTGAGCCAATTAAGATTGAGTTACCTTGTCAAACCAAACGGGATCTTTTCCAATAGGCGATAGGGGGTGCTAATGTCCCTTTACCCACATACAAAGGCATTAAAGTAGTCATATTCAAGGGCATTAATTCATTACAGTAGCCAGGGCAATCAACATTTTTTATTCTTAACAATGTTAAGGAAGTATCTTCCTCCTTCTCCTCACTGGAGAAGCCTCCACTGGTGTGTGTGTTCATGTGTGTGTTCATGTGTGTGTGTTTGCATGTGTGCGTGTGTGTGTGTGTGTGTTCGTGTGTTAATGTGTTTGCATGCGTGCGCCTGTGTGTGTGTTCCTGTGTGCGTGTGTTCCTGTGTGTGTGTGTGTTCCTGTGTGTGTGTGTGTGTGTGTGTGTGTGTGTCTGTGTGCTGTGTGTGTGTGTGTTCCTGTGTGTTCACGCTTGTGTTCCGTGTGGTGTGTGTGTGTTTCTCTGTGTCGTGTGTGTGTGTGTTTTCCTGTGTGTGTGTGTGTCGTGGATGCGTGGGTGCGTGCGTGCGTGCGTGCGTGCGTGCGTGCGTGCGTGTGTGTGTGTGTGTGTGTTCCAGCCGTGTTCCAGTGGTCCCTCTTCCCGGACGTCCCGGTGTGTCAGCGCGCCTGTGTCTCCATTAGCAGGATTAATACCTAGTACAGGTACATCCAGGCAATGGCTATCATCAGCCTCCCCCGCAGTAAAAACACACCTTAATTCATCTGATTACCCGCTCAATTGGACTGGCCCATCCCGCCATGCCTGGTAGAACTCCTAGGATGCCTTGCAGCAGTTCACCAGTACAAACACAACGTCAGCGAGAGAGAGAAAGAGAGAGGTAATCACACAGTGTGCGGTCTTTGTCGTTTGCCCGAGGCTTTAACTGGCATTACACCCTGGAGATCTTATATTTACAATATGGCGGTAATTAGGGTGTGTGTTTTATGCGGGGGGGAAATACTTATTTAATAATATATGGTATATATTATTATGTGCGTGCGTTGGTAGTTTGTTTGGTGATGTGTCTCGTAAGCAGAACTCAGAGCGCTGATCATTAGCTTCGGCTCAAGCTAGCTAGCTAGCCGCGCGCGGCGGGCATTCATTATTCATTAATATTAAAAGAAGCCAAAGAAGCACAACGTTTTAATATTCCACAGATAAAACACCACTTTCAGCGCTATCGCCATGCCGACCGCGTAAACAAACACACCTGAACGCGACTTAAAGCTTCGCGCTGGGTCCCGCTGCGTGTCCGTTCCATTCCCCTTTACACGACCTTCGCACCCCCCGCCCCCTCCCCCTTTCCCCCTTCCACCCCCCCCCCCCCCCTCTCCTCACCGAGGAGCCGGCCTATAAAAGCGGACAGTATCGACAGGCCCGGTGATAGCCGCGCCGTGCGGCCCGCGCAACTGCTGGGATGCATTAGCGCGCGTCTGATGCCTATTGAGCGCGGGTGACACATACAGCTTGCGCTGCGCCGTGAGGAATAGCGTGTGTCAGCGTGCGGGTGCGCTGGGAGAGAGATTTAGACCCCATTTTAGACGCCCCCCCACGGTACGACGGCTTGGAGCCGTTAACGGCCGACGGACAGACGGGAGTCGTCTAGACTCTAAACAAATGCTTCAGTCAAGGACGCCAAGACG
>OLKM01003642.1:12500-22500 GCA_900291075.1 Melanogrammus aeglefinus | reverse complement strand
ACTGACCAGCTCCGTTGGCAAAGTTTTGGCAACAAGTGCCTCGCGATGTAAAAAGCAATGCGCGACTACTACAACATTAGGGTTCTTCTCTCGAACTCTGCTCACGAAGCCTTTGATGCGCCCGACCATGGCTGCAGCACCGTCAGTGCACACACTTACACAACTCAACCACTGAGGTCCTCCTTGTTCAAGGTACTCTGATGTGACCCGAAAGATCTCCTCTCCTGTGGTTTTCTCGGGCATTGCTTTGCAAAAAAGGAAATTCTCGCGGATAGTCTCTCCATCCACAAAGCGCACGTTGGCCATTAGTTGCGCATTGCCACTGATATCTGTGGATTCATTCAGTTGCAAAGCATGTTTCTCACTACAACGTATCTCCTCCAAAACCACACTCTCTATGTCCGCAGACATATCATCAATTTGTCTCGCTATGGTGTTATCTGAGAGGGGGACTTAAGTCACTTATTTCTCTGCATCTGGGCCTAGAATGGCATTGACAATGGCTTTGCAGGCTGGTAATATTAATGTTTCCCCCACAGTGTGTGGCTTTTTTGATTTAGCCACAAGTTCAGCTACTAAGTAGCTAGCATGGAGGGCTTTATCGGACACCTTTGTGGCTTTCCTCATCAAAGTTGCCTGTTTCCCAGTGCTGTCACGCAAACCAAATAGGCCGAAGGCTTATTTTGGAGGGATGGGTGTTTGGTTTGCAGGTGTCGCTTAAGCTTGCTAGGGACCATGGCACTGTTTGATAGCTTCTCCCCACATACAGACAAAGGTGCAACAGGATCCCCAGTAAAGGAAAAACCAACTGACAGATACGTGTCACTGTACAGCAGTGAGCTCACCGTTTTTGCTTTCTTTTGAACCCCACTTGTTGTGGGCTCATCGACTGGACTTGTTATGGGGGCAAAGTTATTTTCTTTTCAAATATTTATCCATGTTTGCGTTGCGTTACTCGTGCGTACCTCAATCGCTTCATCTGCAATTTATTGTTTGCATATCTGTCAATTAATTGCGCTGCCTACCGCCACCAACAGGCATATGGGAGTATTTATGTTGCATACCACCAACAGAACGACCACGCACACTCGGCTCAGACTGGCTTACAATGAGTAGACCATTATATATATTTTTTTGACCAACGAAGTGAATTTGCATCATTTTTCACGGCACACCTGTCCATCTCTCAAGGCACAGCAGTGTGCCACGGCACAGTGGTTGAAAAACACTGGTCAGCATATAACCGCGTTTTCTGATTACAGTTTAATTCATTTTTCACAACCTGCCAGCTCTCGTTGTGAAGACTAGTCACCACGGCATTTGTTTCAATGAGAATCACAACAGTCTATACTTTCAACATAAAGTGTACATATGTCATTTGAAATTCGTCCCAGCCTTTACACCACAGATACTATAAGGGTCTATAGCATATAACCGCGTTTTCTGATGACAGTTTAATGCATTTTTCACAATTTACCAGCTCCAGTTTTGACGGCAGTGTTCATTTTGGCATCTATTGTAGATTTAGTCTTGGGCTGCACAGGGTTCTGTTTATGAGAGCCTAAAACACCCGTGACCCCCACCATCATTGCTAAATCAAGTCTATCATCTTGCTGATATGTTAAACATTCAATAATTAACTACACTCCCCTCTTCCGCTGTGTTTGGTTAAAGTTGTAATGTTGACGATTGAGAATGAGAACGAGGGAGGAGCTGAGTTTGAGAACCGTGCATTCTACGATTCATAACAGAAACTCGACCGAACAAACGAACGAACGAACGAAGGATTCGCGAACGACTCATCGTGGCGAACTGACCGACGCAAACTGAATCAAGGAAACTAATCCCTAAATCCACCACTACTGTCTCTCCCCCCACCCCCCTCTCTCCCTCTCCCCCCTCCCCAACTCATTTTCTTCCATCCTCCCTCCCTTTGTTTCTGTGTGCGTGTGTGACTGTGCGTGTGTGCATATTGTTGTTATCATTTTATTTATTATTTACATGTATTGACGTTTCTTTATTACTTGGTAATTAATAAGCTTTAAGGGTGCGCTAGTGCGTTATTAATGATGTGTCGTTTAGATCCCTAAACGTATGTGGTTTTTTGTCAAATTTCCGTATTTAATTAGGGAAGATTAGTTTAGGTGTTAGGTTAGAGATGGTTAGTTTAGGTGTTAGGTTAGAGATGGTTAGTTTAGTTGTTTGGTTAGAGATGGTTAAGTTGAGACGACGACGATGAAATAAAAGGCCCTGGTCATGCCGGTTTCCGTCCACTAGGTGGCAGCAGTGTCTCCAGGTCTGTCCCCGTCATTGAACCCAAGCGAGGAAGAAGCAGACATCAACAACATCGCAGCACCAGTCCATCCGAGGTGTGTAGTCTCTCGCTCCCCATGGCTCTCATCCATGCATCTCCTCATGCATTACATTGAAACGCCTTCGTCCGACTACGGGTGTGTCTCACCGTCCAGTTTTGTGGGGCTAAGCGGTCCTGGTCCGGAGGCCGTCCGAGGTGCGCAGTAGGTGAAACGTGTCCCAGTGGGGCTCGTTCGTGTTTTCCTACTCATACGCACTGGGTTCTCTGATTAGGGAAACGTCATTCAAGGTCGTTTTGTGTATCGAACCTCTTTGTCCCTCTCTGTTTTCCCCTGATTTTCCCCAGTCGTGCAGTGCTGTGAAAACACCCCCACGGTCCGGTAAATACGTTATTACGGTAACAGGTAATTACGGTAAAAAAAAAAAAAGGTTATTAGCGTTACGGTAGGGTGATCCGGGACGGAGATGGAGACCAGAGCTGTGAAGAACCCGTACCCCGACTATGATGGACACCAGGCGTCCACGCAGTCTCTGTTCGACTCGCAGGGCAAGGTACCGTCTCACCCTCACATCTCTCACATCTTACCCTCAATTTGGGGGAGGAAAAAAACCCATTTCTTCATAGAAAATCGTACGCATTCATACATAATTAACCTCTTTGGTCTCTGGGGATGAGGGGACTTTGACTTTCATTGTACATTCAATTCTTAGTGCTTTACGACAACGCAATCACATGTACACATTTTGAAAGGACGATCCTTAAAGGTAATTGATGTGTAAAATGAATGTAAGGTGATAAAATGTTGAAGTATTATTTGTAGTAATAGACATCTCTAAGAAAAGACAACAGTGATGGGAGGAGTGATATTGGTTCTCACAGAGGGGGAGACACCGTTTGGACATAATAGACATGATGGGGACCCTGTTGAAGGCTGGAGGTGAAGGTACCTAACGTGACCGCCTGCCGATGTCCCCCCAGCTCACCCCAGAGTTCTCCCAGAGGATCCGGGGGAAGGTGTGTCAGCTGTTGGAGGTGATGGAGGATGGCCTGAAGTCAGCCAACCCCCGCGACTGCACCACCTACACCGGCTGGACAGGTGAGGGTGGGGTCCAAGTGTCAGAGTGCTGTGTGTGTGTGTGTGTGTGTGTGTGTGTGTGTGTGTGTGTGTGTGTGTGTGTGTGTGTGTGTGTGTGTGTGTGTGTGTGTGTGTGTGTGTGTGTGTGTGTGTGTGTGTGTGTGTCAGTGTCAGTGTGATTTAAGTGTGTGTGTGTGTGTGTGTGTGTGTGTGTGTGTGTGTGTGTGTGTGTGTGTGTGTGTGTCCAGGTATCAGTGTGTTCGTGTGTGTGTGTGTGTGTCCAGGCATCAGTGATTTAAAGTGTGAGTGTGTGTGAGTGTGTGTTTGTTAACGTGTTAGTGCATGTGTGTGTCCGGGTATCTACATATTGATGTGTGTGTGTGGGTCCATGCACCATTGTGTTACCGCGGGTGTTTTAAGGTGTTGATGTGTGTCCAGGCATCGCCCTGCTGTATCTCCACCTCCACGACGTGTTCGGCGACGCCTCCTTCCTGTCCAAGGCGCTGGACGCCGTGGGGCGGAGCCTGCACACGCTGACGCGGCGCCACGACGTCAGCTTCCTGTGCGGCGATGCCGGCCCGCTGGCTGTGGCGGCAGCCGTCTACCACCGCATGCAGAGACCGCACGAGACGGAGGAGTGCCTCAACAGGTACCTCACACACACACACACGCACACTGACACACACACACACACCACACGACACACACACACACACACACACACACACACACACACACACACACACACACACACACACACACCACACACACACACACACACACACACACACACACGACACACACACATGACACACACACACACACACACACTGACACACACACACTACACTGACACACACTGACTGACACACACACGCACACACTGACACAGCACACACACAACGACACACACTGACACACACACTGACTGACACACACACTACTGACACACACACAATGACACACGAACACACTCACACTGACACACACACACATATGAACACACAGTTGCCTGGACACACAAAAAACACACACAAATTAAGACGCACGCACGCACGCATACATATTAAAACACACAGATCCCTTGACACACACACATGAGGAGGGAGTGACGGGGTCTCCCCCCCCCCCCCCCCTCCCAGGCTGCTCCAGCTGCACCCCGGGGTGGTGGCGGGGGCCGGGGGGCTGCCTGACGAGCTGCTGTATGGCCGGGTGGGCTACCTCTACGCCCTGGTGTTCATCAACCAGCAGCTGGGCCAGAACCACGTCCCCCTGCAGTACATCCAGCAGGTGGGCCGCCACCTCAGCCCCACCAGGGGCCCGCATCAGGCTGCGTCGCATGCTAGGCTATGTAGCATGCTACGGTACATAGCATGATAGGGTCTCTGGCATGCTAGGGCACATAGCATGCTAGAGTACATAGCATGCTAGGGTCTATGACATGCTAGGGTACATAGCATGCTAGGGTGACTGACATGCTAGGGTAAATAGCATGCTAGGGTACATAGCATGTTAGGGTCTATGGCATAATAGGGTAACTGACATGCTAGGGTAGATAGCATGCTAGGGTACATAGCATGCTGGGGTACATGGCATGCTATGGTACTGACATGCTAGGGAACATAGCATGCTAGGGTCTATGGCATGCTAGGGTACATAGCATAATAGGGTAACTGACATGCTAGGGTACATAGCATGCTAGGATACATAGCATGGGGTCGGCTTAGCTCAGGTGGTAGAGCAGTTGCCTTGTAACCGAAAGGTTGCTAGTTTGATCCCCAGCTCCTCCTAGCTGAGTGTTGATGTGTGCCTGAGCAAGACACTTAACCATAACTGCTCCTGACGAGCTGGCTGTCCCTTGCATGGTTGACTCTGCCGTCGGTGTGTCAATTTGACACAATTTGAAAAGCCGTCGGCTTTGGATAAAAGCGTCTGCTAAATGCCCTAAATGTAAATGTAATGGGTAACTGACATGCTAGGGGAACTGGCATGCTAGCGTAACTAACATGCTAGGGTAACTGGCATGCTAGGCTACATAGCATGCTACCATAGTAGGTAGCCGCTGGATGTGATACTCAGTGGCTAAATGGAAGCTTGTCGTCAAGGTTGTGTTCATAGTTTGTCGTCGTTGTTGTTGACTCGTCTCCTCAACGACGTCACCTGTACCTGGTGTTACCTGTCCTAGATCAGCGAGGCGGTGCTGGCGTCGGGGGAGAATCTGTCCAGAAGCTTCCGCATCCAGGAGCAGAGTCCGCTGATGTACGCCTGGTACCAGGAGCAGTATGTGGGCGCTGCCCACGGCCTGGCGGGTATCTACTACTACCTCATGCAGGTGAGCCGCCCCCCTCGTTAACTAATGTCTCACCCACAGGTGAGGCCACATCGTTAGGGCTCAGGTGAGTCCACCTCGTTATCCGTATGGTGAGGCCACCTGGTAAGCTTGTTATTACGTCATTAGCCGGTTAGTTACTTTAGTTACTTCCAAAGCTGGATGGACTCAAGCAGAAAGTGTTAGCGGTCTAGCCTTGTTAGACTGCTCACAAGCTATGTGTTAGCGTCCCAGTCCCGCTGTGCCCCCCCCCCCCCCCCCCCCTGTCCAGTGACCCACCGTCTCCCCCTCCCCCTCACCCTGTGACCCCCAGCCGGGCTTTGTGTTGGGGGAGGAGCGGCTCCACTCCCTGGTGCGGCCTAGCGTGGACTACGTGGCGCGGCTGCAGTCCCCGGGAGGGAACTACCCCCCCAGCCTGGGGGAGGACGGCCACCTGCTGGTCCACTGGTGCCACGGCGCCCCGGGGGTCGTCTACATGCTGCTGCAGGCCTACAGGGTAGGAGGGGGGGCGGGGCAGGACAGTAGGAGGAGTTCTGGGTATTAGCAGGAGGAGTTCTGGGTATTAGCAGGAGGAGTTCTGGGTATTAGCAGGAGGAGTTCTGGGTATTAGCAGGAGGAGTTCTGGGTATTAGCAGGAGGAGTTCTGGGTATTAGCAGGAGGAGTTCTGGGTATTAGCAGGAGGAGTTCTGGGTATTAGCAGGAGGAGTTCTGGGTATTAGCAGGAGGAGTTCTGGGTATTAGGAGGAGGAGTTCTGGGTATTAGGAGGAGGAGTTCTGGGTATTAGGAGGAGGAGTTCTGGGTATTAGGAGGAGCTAGATATGAGAAGTTGACCGATGCCAGTAGGCAGTGGTATAAGGAGGTTCAGGTTATCTCCCCTCTCCCCCTACTGACGGTCGTCCCCCCGTCCCCCCCAGATGTTCGGGGAGGGCCAGTACCTGTGTGACGCGGTGCGCTGTGGGGAGGTGGTGTGGCGCTGGGGTCTCCTGAAGAAGGGCTACGGTCTGTGCCATGGCACCGCCGGCAACGCCTACACCTTCCTGGCCCTGTACCGGCTGACCCTCGACCCCAAGCACCTGTACCGCGCCTGCATGGTGAGGACACTCTATAGCTATAGATCTATAGATCTATAGATGTATAGCTATATCTATAGCTCTATATACAGTGAAGAAAATAAGTATTTGAACACCCTGCTATTTTGCAAGTTCTCCCACTTAGAAATCATGGAGGGGTCTGAAATTTTCATGGTAGGTGCATGTCCACTGTGTGAGAGATAATCTAAAAAGAAAAATCCAGAAATCACAATCTATGATTTTTTAACAATTTATTCTTGTGATACAGCTGAAAATAAGTATTTGAACACCAACGTTAATATTTGGTAGAGTAGCCTTTGTGTGCAGTTACAGAGGTCAAAGGTTTCCTGTAGTTCTTCACCAGGTTTGCACAGACTGCAGGAGGGCTTTTAGGCCCGCTCCTCCACACAGATCTTCTCTAGATCAGTCACTTTTTAGATTATCTCTCACACAGTGGACATGCACCTACCATGAAAATTTCAGACCCCTCCATGATTTCTAAGTGGGAGAACTTGCTAAATAGCAGGGTGCTCAAATACTTATTTTCTTCACTGTATATATAGTAGTGCTGTCAAGCGATTAAAATATTTATTCGCCATTAATCACATTAATGTCATAGTTAACTCGCGATTATTCGCAATTTTTTTTTCTATTTTAAAGATCCCTTGATGGGAAATACTTTTCCTGACACATTATTATTTAAACCAGTATGAATATTCCGACCATACGTAGGCCTATACACGTTACTGGCCCCGGGGGGCCGCTAGCGTTCCGGGGCCGTCGGGCTGACTACTGCGGGATAACAATATTGCGTTTATAAAAGTTTGTTGCAGCACCGTCCGGCAGCCTGAGCTGTGCGCCCCCAACCCCCCACTGACTCAGCAAACTGTCAACGTCGCAACCAAGTCGATTTTGTCTAGAGGGGAGTAACTGAGCGGCCCCTCCCCAAGTGGTACAGCCCAGGTGGGCCTTGAACTGCGATTGGTCAGAAAGACGTAACAGCTAATGACAACATTGAACTCCCATGCAGGCTCGAAGAGAGTGACACACTAACACACACACACTTTTAAGGAGTTTTTCAACCGCTCCGTATCCTTGCTTGCCCCAACAAGTTTGTGCGGCGTGCTTGTTGTTTTGTTTCCGGTGTAGCTAGATCCGGTGTGGTGCTGATTTTTTTCTAACGTGACTAGTTGTTGCTAGACAGCAGGTGAAAAAAGTACGTTTGCCAAACCAAAAGAGCGTTAATCGCGAGATAAAAAAAATGAACGCCGTTAAAATTGGTTTCCGTTAACGCCGTTAATAACGTGTTAAACTGACAGCACTAATATATATATATATATATTATTATATATTACTATATCTGTACTGACTGACCCTCGACCCAAAGCACCTCTAGCGCTTGCAAGGTGAGGACACACTCTATATCTGTAGATCTATAGATATAGAGCTATATCTATGTCTGTAGCGCCACGCCCCTCTACCGTGCCTTCATAGTGAGGACACACTCTATATCTATAGATCTATTATATAGGTCTATATCTATATATCGGTACCGCCTGACCCTCGACCCAAAGCCCCTGTACCGCGCCTCCATAGTAAGGACACGCACTGTATCTATACTGTCGGCAGACACTATATAGATATCTGTCTGTCCGTCTGTCTGGAGGATGAGATCTATATATAGATATAGAACGATAGATAAACATTCATTCTTTCATCGTCTGAAGAATAGCATTAATGAAGAATAAGATGATCTCTCTATCTCAATTCAATTCAAAAAAGCTTTATTGGCATGAGAAATATACAGTACATTTGCATTGCCAAAGCAGGTGAACGATAAAATAAACAGCGTTATAAAGTAAAAAGGTCTCTCTCTCTCTCTCTCTCTCTCTCTCTCTCTCTCTCTCTCTCCTCCCCTCTCTCGTCTCTCTCTCTCTCTCTCTCTCTCTCTCTCTCCCTCTCCCTCTCCCTCCCCCTCCCTCCAGTTTGCAGACTGGTGTATGCGGTATGGAGAGCATGGCTGCAGGACCCCTGACACGCCCTTCTCTCTGTTCGAAGGTAAAGCCGGAGCACGCACCACCCTCTAACACTCTGTTGTTCTGTCCGACCGCTGGATGAGCCCTGACTCACTGAGCGAGGCTTTTCTCCTCTCCCCTTCCCCCTTTATGTGACGTTTCAAAACAGTATGAACACAATTCTCTGCAAATGTATCATTACATTCAGGGCGTTTAGCAGACGTTTTTATCCAAAGCGACTCACAACAGGTCAATTGGTCAGAAGAAAGAGAAACAAACATATACCGCTGTCGGTACAGTAAGGATGTTCATAGAACCAAGAGCCAAGCACTGACCATCACTAGGTTAACCCATTCCCCGTACACAACACGGAGAGCTAGGGTAAGACGGTACATGATGCTAAGTAATAGTTTTAGGTGTAAGGACGTACAACATTCAATGAGTGTGTACATTAAAGGTTAGGACGTACAGCACACAATAAGTGTGTACATTAAGTGCCAGGACGTACAACACACAATAAGTGTGTACATTAAGTGTATATTTCGTTGTCTCACCATTATTTTTGCTCTCCCGCACATGTGTTTGTCACTTCCTGTCCGCAGGCATGGCAGGCACCATCTACTTCCTGGTTGACCTCCTGCAGCCAATGAAATCAAAGTTCCCGGCCTTCGAGGTGTGATGCTCCGCCCTCTTGCGACCCCCCCCCCCCCCCCCCCCCCCTCGCCCACGCTACCGCCACCACCTCTCCGTGGGGAACAGCACACGCTGCTTCAAGAGCCACCGAGACACAGAGCATCACTTCCTGTCGCACACACCAACACTTCCTGTTGCATGCTGCCGCTACTTCCTGTGGTCACGGCGTCCGTCTGCCGTGTGTGTGTGTGTGTGTTGACGAACGGCACGTGCGCGTGTGTGTGTCACAAGTCTTTGCTGGTGAGTGTCCACCAGACAAGCGGCCATCTTGGTTATCGGTGATTATTCGAACCGAAAAATATCGGTTTAGTCTTTTTCAGCACTTTTTTGCTTTCGGCCAAATTTCTGTTTATGTTTTTTGTTAGTTTGGTCATTTCGATATTTTCTCTGTACTTTGGGATCGTCCTGATGTGGAAGTGTCCCTCTCGGTGGAAGTGTTGTTTATACGTCATTTTAGATTAATCTGAGCCATGCTTGTGTTTCCTGACATGCTGTGAACTCA
>OLKM01003642.1:0-7500 GCA_900291075.1 Melanogrammus aeglefinus | reverse complement strand
GCTGGTTCCGCTGGTCAGCCGCTGGTCAGGGACGACCTCTGACCCCCTCTTCTCCCCCACCCCCCCCTCCAGACTTCAAGGAGGCCTTCGGTCTCTTCGACAGAGTCGGTGACAGCCAGGTGGCCTTCAACCAGGTGGCCGACATCATGCGCGCCCTGGGCCAGAACCCCACCAACAAGGAGGTCAGGACCATCCTGGGAAGCCCCTCCGACGACGGTGAGACACACACACACACACACACACACACACACACACACACACACACACACACACACACACACACACACACACACACACACACACACACACACACACACACACACACACACAAACACATGCGCAAACACACACACACACACGGACATACACCTACACATACACACAGACATGCACATACACACAGACACACACAAAGACATGCGCACACGCAAGCCCACACAGGATGGTCTAAAACGTTAGGGAGATCTTCAATTAGGTCTAAGAACATTAGTATAGAGCTCTTCGATCAGGTCTAATAACGTCAGGATAGAGGTCTTAAATAAGGTCTATAAACGTTCAGACAGAGGTCTTGGGTGAGGTCTATAAACGTTCAGACAGAGGTCTTGGGTGAGGTCTATAAACGTTCAGACAGAGGTCTTGGGTGAGGTCTATAAACGTTCAGACAGAGGTCTTGGGTGAGGTCTATAAACGTTCAGACAGAGGTCTTGGGTGAGGTCTATAAACGTTCAGACAGAGGTCTTGGGTGAGGTCTATAAACGTTCAGACAGAGGTCTTGGGTGAGGTCTATAAACGTTCAGACAGAGGTCTTGGGTGAGGTCTATAAACGTTCAGACAGAGGTCTTGGGTGAGGTCTATAAACGTTCAGACAGAGGTCTTGGGTGAGGTCTATAAACGTTCAGACAGAGGTCTTGGGTGAGGTCTATAAACGTTCAGACAGAGGTCTTGGGTGAGGTCTATAAACGTTCAGACAGAGGTCTTGGGTGAGGTCTATCAGGTGCCTCCTCCTGGGTTCTCCGACGCGGCGGGCTGGCGGTGAAGGACCCAGTCCCAGCTGTGCTCTGACTCTGGCCCCCGTGGCTCCACAGATATGGCCAACAAGAGGATCAACTTTGAAGCCTTCCTGCCCATGCTGAAGGTGGTCGACACCGCGCCCAAGGGAACGTACGACGACTACGTAGAGGGTCTCCGCGTCTTTGACAAGGAGGGCAATGGCACCGTAATGGGAGCTGAGCTGCGCATCGTCCTGTCCACCCTGGGTAAGAACCAGCCTGCACGCCTACAGGGACTTGTACTCGTACTTCTGCTTGGGGGTACTGTGGTTCAACCTTGTTGCACAGTATAATGTACACACTCAACGAATCATTCCCTCCGTGTACTGTACTTAGAAGTTATGCAGAAAGTACCGGATTATAATGTCAACTTTTAAATAAACATTAAAACATTAAAATATTTATTGACATTTACAGATGATACGTGTACTATATATACACGTGTTTAGTCATGTGTGTGAATGTAATGTCTGTCGGTGTGTTGTGAGTGTGTGTGCATGTGTTAATGTGTGTTTATGTGCGTGTTAGTTTGTGTGTATTAGTGTATGTGTTTGTGTTGTGAGTGTGTGTGCATGTGTTAATGTGTGTTTATGTGCGTGTTAGTTTGTGTGTATTAGTGTATGTGTTTGTGTTAGTGTGTGACTGACCAGTGTGTGTTAGTGTGTTTTTGTATTAGTGTGCGACTGACCAGTGTGTATTAGTGTGTTTGTGTTAGTGTGTGACTGACCAGTGTGTATTAGTGTGTGTTTGTGTTAGTGTGTGACTGACCAGTGTGTCTTAGTGTGTGTTTGTGTTAGTGTGTGACTGACCAGTGTGTCTTAGTGTGTGTTTGTGTTAGTGTGTGACTGACCAGTGTGTGTTAGTGTGTGACTGACCAGTGTGTATTTGTTTGTGTTAGTGTTTGACCGACCACTGTGTATTAGTGTGTGTTAGTGTTTGACTGACCGCTGTGCTCACTGGCTCCCCCTGCAGGAGAGAAGATGAACGAGCAGGAGATCGACGCCCTGATGCAGGGCCAGGAAGACGAGAACGGCAGCGTGCACTATGAGGGTACGTCCGTAAACACGCTATATATGGGCTTTCCTATCTCACCATACATGGTCACTTTCGGCTCTGCACCATATATGGTTATTACGTGCTTCACCACCTATATGGTGTATCCAACTGCAAACCATATATGGTCAATACGTGCTTCACACCCTATATGGTGTTTCTTGCTGCACACCATATATGGTCTTTACCTGCAGCACACCCTCAATGGTATTTCCTGCTGCACACCATATATGGTAATAACATGCAGCACACCCTCAATGGTATTTCCTGCTGCACACCATATATGGTAATAATGTGCAGCACACCCTAAATGGTATTTTCTGCTGCACACTATAGATGTTCATTAGGTGTTGTACAACCTAAATTATCTTTCCGGCTGCCCTCCATATATGGACACTTCCTGCTACCTGCAGTATATGGTCACTTCCTGTTGCATGTTCTATATGACAGTTGGTGCTTTACACAGTGTGGTCATGTGATTAAGACTAGTCTAGTTCACGCATGGCATGGTCTCAATTTCTTAACCTGTCAGTTAAAGCAAATTAAATCAAAACTTTTATTAGATGCACTCTGACTTTCTGACATGTGGGCTTGTCAGCTAGCTGTGCATGCGCTCATATCCTCCTGAGCTAACTGTGTGCGCTTGTGTTTCCTTCGACGCTTACTATGTCAACTTGTGTTTCCTAGCTAACTCACCATGTGCAGGACTATCATTTTGTCAGCTAACCCAATATGGCCTCGTTCTCTAGTTAGCTCACCATTTGATCCTCTTCTAGTTAGCTTACCATCTGCTCCCCTTCTAGTTAGCTCACCATGTGCACGCTCCTCTCCTAGCGAGCTAACCGTGTGTGTGTGGGTCCTTCCTCCTCAGCTTTCGTCAAGCACATCATGTCTATCTAAGCGGTGGGAGAGGCAGGACCCTGTAGCTCGCTACAGACCGCAGGGCGGCGCCGGACACCTGCGCCGCATCTAAAGACCAACCAAGGAAAGACAAGGACAATGTACAAGGGATGCTGAAGCCAGCCCACTCTTTTCTTTCACTCTTTTCTTTCACTCTTTCGCTATTCTTTTTTTCCGTTTTCGTTCTCTTCTTCTCGTCTCTCTGGACGCTCTCGCCCCCCCCTCTCCTCTCCCTGCCTGGCCGACACCCCCTCGCTCCCTCCCCCTGTGGAGAGGGGGTCAGGGTCTCCCCCCCCCCCCCCCCCGCCCTCCCCCCCTCGTGGGGTGAGCACCGGGGGCAGGAAGGAAGTGACCGCTCACCAAGTGAGGGTGGCTCCATCCCCGCCACCCACCACCCCACCAGTCACGGCACCACTGGCCCAGCTATGCCCAAGGCGCTGGAAGGTTGAACGCTGAGAGACCCGCAGGCCACACCCGCTACCACCCCCGCCCCCCCTCCGTCCCCTCCCCCCCCCGTCCCCCCCCCCGGTCCCCCCACCCCCCCCTCCTCCACCACCTCCTAATCCCCTACTGGGAAGTTGTATTGATTATAAACTGTATAGTTTAAGAATAAACTTTTCCAACAGAACATCCCCCCCCCCTGTCTGACTCTGTGTGGTGTTGTTGTCGTCCCTGCTCTGGTCGGCTTTTCTGATTGGTTAGTCAGGAATGTAAAATGAGTACCATCGTAGAATTCATTTAAATTACACTTTTGTATCAGTGTACAAATAACGAGGTAAAAGTTGTTTCTTTCAGCGAAATATATTATAAATTATAATTGAGGATAATTCATTCCTGCCATCCATTGCAAGTTTTTTGATGTATCCCCAAAATAACGGCTTTACACAAACAACTTTGAACTAACGGCAGAATTTCACCCGCAAAATAACGCTGTACTCGCGCTACAAATAAATATCTCTTACCCTTACTTAAATGTAGGCTCTCAAATAACGGCCATTAATTGGTCGATTACAATTATTTTGCATATCAGCTTCAAGTCATGTTTTTTGCACATTTAATTCCCAGAAGTTGAAAAGTTATAGAATCTAAACGTTGTGGTGGTTATCATAATTCACCCACGGAACTATGGGTGGGGGGGAGTGTTTATTCCCGGACCCGTTTAGCGGACGGAACGTCCGTCCAGTTTAGTCCGGTTTTGTTCTGACGAATGCACGTGGTTTTGCAGAGTGTTCATTAAAACTTTGTGCTGGATACTCCGCCTCCGACTCCCGTCTCTCGGCACCTACACTGTGGTGACCCGACGAAGGTCTCGCTGAAGCTTTCAGAGACCAAAACGAACATGGCGAATAATGCTTTTATTAAGTTGCCGGAGTTCTGGGAGTTTTCACCGACGGCGTGGTTCGCACAGACAGAGGCGCAGTTCGCCATCCGTGACGTCACGGACGACACCACACGCTACTACCACGTCGTGTGTCGGCGCTGGGGAGATTCCACTGCGACCCGGGCGGCGAATTTCATTAGCGAATCCCCCGGACCACGGCAAGTACAGGGACCTTCAAAGCCTTTCCTATTGAAGACTTTTGGGCTGTCACAGTCAGAGCGGGCCCAACGCTTGTTGGCTTATTCGGGCCTCGGGGACAGCAAACCCTCTGAACATATGGAGATGATGCTCAACCTGCTTGGTGCTTGAAGAACCTAAACTTCCTCTTCATGGAGCTGTTCCTCCAACACATGCCACCCCAGGTCCGGACAGCGCTTCGCGGGCACGAGGATTACTGAGCCACGCGCGTTGGCTGGGAGGAAGCCGACCGTTTTTTCCTGGCTGCTCAGAGTGTTCGCACCCGAAGTGCTAGCCCCAACACGCAGTGCCCTACCCACCGGACAGGGACAGGGTGACCAACAGAGCCCCAGTAGCCGCGAATGGCAGTGCCAGCAATGGTATGTGCTATTTCACGCACGTTTTCGGCGCTAAGCCAAAGAGGTGCGGGTCCCCGTGCAACTTCAAGCCGACGGGAAACGCCAGGCTTGCGCTCTTTAGTGGCCGTGAGTGCAGGCACGTCAACCCGGCTATTGTTCATCAGGACGCCCTCTCGGGCGCGAGTTTCTTTGCGACACCGGAGGTCAGAGGAGCGTCCTGCCGGCTACGGTGGAGGACACGGGCCCCTGGGCGTCCACGGTCCACAGTTGAGGTCCGTAACGACACACCCATCCGCACGTATGGTACAAAGACGCGGACCTGTGCTTTGGAGGCCAGCGATTTCAGGTGGGATTTTGTCACGGCGACATCTCCTTTCCCCTCCTCGGCGGCGGATTTCCTTTGTCGCGCACATCTGCTGGGTAGACGTGAAAAACAACCGCCTGGTGACGCACGGACGTTCTCATCGTTTGAATGTGCCCGCGGTCGGGCGGCTTACGCGGGGGCTTCTCAGCTCCCTCTCAGAGGGGGACGAATATCAACGCCTGCTCAGGGAGTTCCCGGTATAACCCGACCTACCTTTTCTGCGGTCACGGCGAAACATGGTGTGGAACATCATATAGACACAAGGGTCCACCCGTCTACGCTAGGGCCCGACGACTCAACCCGACAGGCTGAAAGTCGCCTAAATCGGAGTTCGCCAACATGGAGCGCCTGGGCATCATCCGCCGCGTCGGACAGCCCTGGGCCTCACCACTCCACATCGTCCAAAGCCAGACGGCGGGTGGCGACCTTGTGGGGATTTACCGCCGCCTGAACGACGCTACCACGGCCCGACCGCTACCAATTCCGCCACCATCAGGGACTTCTCAGCACACCTGGCGGGCAAGCGGGTCTTCTCGAGGTGGACCTGGTGCGCGGTTACCACCAGGTGCCGGTGCATCCCTTGGACATCGCCAAGACAGCGGTTGGTGACGCCGTTTCGGGATTGTTGAGTGCCTGCGTATGCCGGTTTCGGGCTCAGAACGCGGCTCAGACCTGTTCAGCGATTTAATGACTCGGCACTCAGGGATGGATGCCCTTCGTTTCGTGTATTTTGGGACGACATCTTGGTCGCCAGCTCCTCGAAAGGAGCACCAAGGGGTCATCTACGGCACGACCTCGTTCATGAGCTCGACCAGCACCCGGGCTGATCGTCAACCCGCGCAGATGCCTGTCGGGTTGTCCTCCATCACTTCCTGGCGGCACATCATCAACAAAGACTGGGCCGACCGCTCTTCGTCGAAGGTAGAGGCAATGTCTGCTTTTCCGCAGCCCACACACGGCTCGAGCCGCTCCGGGAATTCCTGGGGATGGTGACGTTTACACACCGGTTCATCCGCCAGGCGGCTCACGTCATGGCGCCCACTGTCGGGGCTCTCAAGGACAAGTTCCCTAACCAGGCTGTCGACTGGACGCGGAGAGGGAGAAGGCGTTCGAGGCCACGAAGGCCGCCTTGGAGGGAAGCCGCCATGTGGCCCATCCAATCGCATGCATGGGCCCCCATCGCCATCACCACCGACGCGTCTGACTGACGCCGTCGGCGCAGTGCCGAGCAATGGGTCGATGGTGCCTAGGCAGCCGCTCGCCTTTTCAGTCGCCAAGTGGGACCCCAGGAGCGCAAATACAGCGGCGTTTCGACAGGGAACTCCTTGGACTTCTGTGCTGGCGATCGGCCACTTCCGAGTCTCCTGGAGCGGAGTTTGCACTTTTCGTGGATCACAAGCCTGTGGACGATTCGCATGTCCAAGGTGGCGGAGCCGTGGTCGGGCCCGCCAGCCAGCGTCAGCTGGCGTACAATCTCCGAGACCACACAGGAATCCGACACATTTGCTGGCAAATCACAGTTCTTAACGTGGTTGCAGACTGCCTCTCGAGAACCACGGTCATCGGGGGCTGCTCCAACATTGGGCCTGGATTACGTCTGGCATGAGCGGTTGGACCAGGGCCTCGACCATGGGTCCAGGCCGCTGAGGGATTCGGACAACGGACGCGGATTGCGCTGGAGGAGGGTCTGCGGTTTGACGGCTCGGACCGTGAGGCTATGCGTGCGACGTCTCCACAGAGCCAGCCTCGATCGCTGGGCCCTTTGTCCCTGGGCTGCCGGATCCCGTTTTTTGAGGCGTTCATGGCCTTTTCTCACCCCCGGCAGGGACCGTCTTGAAATTGTTTTCCCAGAAGTTTGTTATGGCAGGGCTGAGAAAATGGACGTTAGCGCTTGGGTCAGCTCGCATTGACTGTCAACGATCCAAAGTGCACCGCCATGATAAGGCCCCCCTGGGAGAGTTTACTCGTTCTCCGAGAAGTAGGTCGCCACTCAACGTCGACTGGGTGGGACCAGCTTCCCTCCCCCTTTTTTTTCTCTTACGGGTTCACCATCTTTTTCCCGATGGTCGACAGGAACGACGCCGCTGGCCTGAAGCTTTGTTCCCCTGCTCGCGACGTCGGCTTCCTTGACGTTGGCACGCGCTGGCATCGGCACTATGGGGTCCCGCGCGCTTTGGAGGGCTCCTTCAGACCTCTCCTATCGGACCGGGACTCGCA
>OLKM01003641.1:25000-32776 GCA_900291075.1 Melanogrammus aeglefinus | reverse complement strand
CCGCCAAGACTGCTGCGCACAACTCCAGGCGTGCATAGTGTGCATGTGGCGTAACGGAGCGAGCTTTGATTTTCGCCATATACAAACCCGCTACATGCCATTTTCCTTCAAGTCCAAGCACGCCACGAATAAGCCTACACGCATGCTATCGCCAAAGTCGAAGCATCAACGTCAGCACACGATAATTCTAAAGTCCATTACAACAGACATAGAGACTGGAATGTTATGCTCTCTGAATGCAAACCTGTTCAGCTCGGGTTAGAGTCAGTCCATGCTTTCCATCGGGCGTCTCTCTTTTCTCCAGCGAAGAGGTTGCTGGTCCAATCATGCTGCTCTTGAGGAAACATCTTCTCACCAATGCTTTGCCTTGGACCGTGATGAAGGGAAGGAATCCAAGGCGGATCATAAAGACTATTTACAGTGGACAGCAGACTGCTCCGATGAATAGTTTACAACGTCTCTTGACACTCTGAAAGTGAAACTGTCAGTCTGGAGTTTCCCAGCTTAAACTCAAACTCTCCTGGAGGGGCAAGGGTCTGCTCCTAAATCTAAGATCTTTGATAGTCAGATGAATCGTCTTCTTCCACCAGGAAAAGCATCCAATGACCTTGCGTAATTTCGAAGCTAATCCTTGTGCAAGTTTAAGTTCAATCAAGCCAGCAGACTTCATCTTGGTTCGCTGCAGAGATTGATAGCTTCATCCTCCTTGGCCACTGAGGCTTGTCTCTCATTGACATAGAAATCTCTGAAGTACAAAATGCCTTGCATTGTACCAATGTTCGCTCTCTCCATGTTCTGCAGCTTTCTCATCCATAATGTTGCTACAGCTGGGGACGGCTGTTCCCGAAACTGTACATCATCCAGCTAGTCAATGATCTCCCTTGTCTGGATTATTATGTTGTACCACAGAAACTGAAGGAAATGGCGGTGATCCTCTCTGACCTTGAACCGCATAGAACATCTGTTCCTACATCAGCTGTAACAGGCTATTTGTTCTCTCCTGAACCTTAGTAGAACACCAATTAGTTGTGTTGTTGAGGTTGGGTCCACTGAAGAAGTGCATCAATTCAACGACGTTCCTTGTACCTCAGCACTGGAGTCAAAAACAACAACTCTTATTTTTCCAGGCTTCTGGGGGTGGTAAACCCAAAAGTCGGCAATTCCAACACTCCTGCCCCTGGTTGTAGTTGAGGAGCTGGTTTCTGCCTGGTGATTGTCCAATGAACCTTCTGTTATAAATCAAAGAAAGTGCTCTTTCATGTCAGGTCTCCTTCTGAATGAACGCTGGAGAGAGACGGAGAGTCTCTGGGAGGCCTGTTCTCTGTTATTCGGAAGGGGCTTACGAGGGGAACGAAAAGGGTAGCGGCGCCACCCAGTGGTTTTCGTCGTCTATGTACACGTTATTGTCCATAATGCTGAGAAAATCCTTGTCATCCACTGACATGGCTAGTTTGTCATCCTCAGGTGTTTTCTGAAACACATTTTCCCCCAGACCATCTTTACATATCTCCTGAAAGATCTCTTCAGTGTGAGATGGTGTTTGAAGACTGCGCTGGGTCGGACCTTTAAACCTCTCTTTTATATGGATGTTGTTAGTGCATGGCTTGAGGAAAGAGAAGCGTCCATTTTGAAGGACATGAGTCTTGTAAGCGTTGACTTCTTCTGTCTTGTGAGCGCCACCTAAGCATAACTCCCCAACTATGACCCAGCCAAGGTCAAGGCGCTGGGCATACGGTGAGTTATGAGGCCCGTTACGCTGCTCACGTACTTTATGCAAGCTCAAAATGTCTCTCCCTAACAGAAGCAGGATGGGAGCACTGGCGTCAAGCGGAGGGATCTTATCAGCCACCGGTAGGAGGTGAGGAAAATATTGGGTGCACTCAGGGGTTGGGATCTCTGATCTGTCGTCAGGCAGGTAGTTGCACTCCAACAAGGTGGGCAGTGTCACCTTAGTTTTCCCGTCAAGTGACTCCACTATGATGTTACTCGCTTTCCTCCCTGCAGTCTCGACTGTGCCGGAGCATGTTTTTAGAGTGTAGGGGGATGCACTGCTGTTAATGTCTAATAGATTGAAGAACTCTGATTTGACTAAAGACCGATTTGCCTTTGGGTCATCGAGTACTGCGTACACTCTGTGACACTTACTTGGATAGTCGGCGTGGGAAACCTTGACCAAGCAGATTTTTGAGCAGGACCTGGGTTTCGGAGCACCACCGCATATCTCCGTGCACTTGGAAGTGACTATAGGAGGTGCAAGGTCTTCACTCTCCCCGCTTTGCTTGTCCTCAGGTGAGTGTTCAGCCTGCCTGCCAAACGACCATGGAGCTGGACCAGGATGCATCGCTGAGGTATGTTTGTCACTCTCACACTCTACACATTTAAGCGTAGCCTTGCAATCTTTAGCCATATGCTTGGTGCTAGCACAACATCGAAAACAGATGGAATTGTCCTTTAAGTATGTTTTTCTGTCATCAAGATGTCTTCCTCTGAACCCAAGACATTTTGACAGCGGGTGAGGTTCGTTGTGTATAGGACATTGTTTATCCGGTTCATTTTTCTTCACAGCTGTGCCAGCGTGAGGTGCACTAACTGCCGCAGTGACATCAGTTTTCCTAACTGTCACGGCTGATTTTGGGAAGTATCTTGGTGCTTTTTCAAACTTGGTTTGACTGGGGGTGGAGGAAAGGTTAAATGCAAAACTGGGGTCGTTGCGAGTCTTAGCCTGGGAACATACAAAGTCAACAAAAAAGGTGAACGGTGGGAAGGGGACTTGGTAATCCTCCTTATATTTGGATCCCTGTCCAATCCAGCGTTCCCTCATTGAGAAGGGAAGTTTTTCGACTATAGGATTCACACCTCTCGTGGTGTCTAGATACATGAGTCCAGGCAAGAATCCCTCAGCCTTTGCTGCTTCTAGCTCTTTCAACAAGTCACCTAACTCTCTGAGCTTGTGTGTGTCTTTGTTAGAAATAGTTGGGAAAGCATCTAATTTTTTCATTAGCGCACTTTCAATCACCTCTGGGCTTCCATATGTTTCCTCCAAACGCTCCCACACCATTACAACACCTGCTCGTGGATTATTTACATGTACTGACGTTATCCGCTTGGCTTGAGCTGATGACTCAGGCCCGAGCCACTTTACCAACAGGTTGAGCTCTTCCTGCTGGGATAGGTTTAGCTCCCTTGTGGCTGCAAGGAAAGACGTTTTCCATGCCCAGTAATTTTCTGGGAAATCATCGAAGGCAAGGAGCCCAGAGCTCACCATCTCTCTTCTCATAAGATATTGGGCTAAGTCAAGGGTTTGAGGTGTTGAAGGTGAGTATTTGTTATACTGTGCAGGGTGAAAGGCTGGAGGAGTAGCTGCTGTGTATTTCTGTTGGGTGTCAGGAGTAACAGGTGAATATTTATGCCTTGGCAAAAATACCTTTGGGGCATGGGGAGGATCATAACGTTCACTGGTAACAGGTCTGTGTTCAGTTTCCTCTTTAAAGGACTCATACAGTGAATCTTGTGCCTTGTAGCTAGAGGGTTGAATTTTCACTGTTTCATGACACAGGATTGGTGGCAGCAGCATAGCATCTTTAAGTTCTGGTGGAGCGTGTGTATCAAATTGCTGAGTGTCTATGTAGTCTTTGGTGCGTTGTATTGGATCTTCAAGAGCTAAATCCTGTAACTCACCAAGAGTGTCCTTTTCTTCATATTTAGCTGCCGCTACTGCTTCCTCGAATATTGCTGCCTCTTTTGATGCTGCAGTAGCTTCTTTCTCTTGTTTTAACACGTGAAGATTTGCCTCTATTGAAGCCTTTTCTTTCATCATGGCTGCCTCCTTCTCTGCAAAGGATACTTTAATTTTTGCTGCTTCGGCCTTAGCTCTGGCCCTCGTCGCAGCAGCGCTGACTGATGACCGAGATGAAGCTCTGGAAGACTTGTGTGACGCTGAGACTCGAGACCTCGTCTCCAGCTGAGTCCGACATTCCTCGTGGTCACTCATCTTGCAATGTTACTGCGTGCTGTTCACAGTTGTTCAACTGCCTTTTCCCGCTGAGTGGTCATCATTTTACTATTCTGTCCTGGATAACACGTGAGCTGTAGTATTGTAGACAGATAGCTAACAATTGAAGACTCGTAGGCTTGATTCCAGGTTGAGACTGTTTACTGAAATCTTCTGAGACTTTCTTATTTTGTAAAACTGCAACACAATGAAATATACAGAATGTTACAATTGAAATTAAATATATGCAACAACACTGGTCACACTTTCTTTTTCCTTTTCAGGCTACAGATCAGGTCAATCAGATCAACACAATATTAACTAATGCAAACACATCTTTTTTACAGCACAGTATCTTCCCACAGGTAAATAACACCATAAACACAGTAAATGGCAGTGATTCACACATAAACGTGAAATACAACATGAATGAGGCTTGACAATGAACCGAGTTTGCTATGCTACTAGCTACGAACCTGTTAGCGTTAGCATACGATCCTGTTAGCATTAGCATCGTAAGCATTGTTTACCAACTAAAAGATAAAAAGGATTTTCAACTTCAATGCACCTTTAACAACCTTAAACTTAACTTAAATGAGCTACGATCAGCCGTACTTACTGATGGATCTGCTCCAAGGTTCAGACAACAACACTGCGGTGTAGCACAGTCTGTGTGCGTTATGCAGGTCACTTCTCTACAGATCTTTTTCGGTGTAAAACCCTGACACGCCACCAGGGGGCCAATAACATTACTACAACACTGACAGGAGTCAGAACAGAGCTCAATAACTCCCGCGAACCAATGCCATTCCCTTCTATTCCCTTCACAAATCATTAAATCACGAGGCAGCATTTCCCCCAGTGTTTGTTTGCTATATTGAGGCGAATTGTTTCACTTATCCAACAGCGGAGCGGCTCAAGCGCGCTCCCGCGAGGGGGTGCTTTTCACGCCAAGGGTGCATAATACGGCACAACACCGGCCCTGGTTATTATGTAAAAAAGTTATGACTGATGAAAGCATGCGCACAATTCGGGCATGAGTCCTACGTCATCATGTGGGCGTCACCCACAACTTGAGTCCCTCAGCTCCTCAGATCATAAACATTCACAATGAACCCGACCAACGGCTGTGGATGACAACCTGGGGCCGGCCAACTATAACCTAGATGATTTCATACATATGACTTATGTTAAGTTTGTAACAAACTTTTTTTGTATTTTATCGAGGAAACAGTTATCACGGAAAACGTCACGCTTCGTGTAAGAGCGTATCCAATTTCTCGAATCCAGAGGCACTGCGATGCCCTCTGACTTCATATCACTCTTCAGCGGAGACCTCGACCTGAATTCACCCAGATCTTTGTATTCTAAAGGTAACACACTTGCTTGTATTCTACGATTGTTTTCCTTATGTTTCTGTCATTTAGTTCTTTGGTATCAAATCCTTCATGTGATTTATTTCTATAGCCTCGTGTCTGTTGACGATCAGCGAAGTTTCTAGTACATAAAATTGATCCGAAGTTTTATGTCACACTTACTGCCCTTAATCCTCGAATTTGTCCAGTTGTTTTGTCGTCGATTTACATTGAAATGATTAGTCTTCGGAGATTGTGTATACAGTAACATTCTTTACCTACGTCACCATTAAATGAATCCCCTCAAGTTTACCCTCAAGTTGAAAGGGAATACTGCAGAGAAAAAGATAAATATGTGACGTGGGTCTCTGCCCAAAAAAGTCATTCCGGCATCCGGTTATGAGTAGCCCCACTGACGGGAATTGAAGAATACAAATTGTATTAAAAATTGTCATTGATTGACACATTGAAGAAAAAATAATGCTACCAGAATAGCTATTATTGGTCTATGGGTGTATGCATTGGCCATTATAAATGTGGTCCAGCAAATGTATACAATAATCATGTCATTAGGTATTCGCAGAGTATCTGGTCACCTGTTATTCTAGTTTATATTACTAGTTATGATTTCAAGGGATGATGTTGTGCACAACATTATAGGATGATTAGATTTTTTTCAAATTTAATACATACTGCATGCTAAAAAGAATTATGAATAAACATCTCAAGCTCGATGTGAGCATTGGCAAATATGTAGTTAGGTTTAGAAGTGGCATTTCACTTTAGAGCACTGGTTCTAGAGAATTATTTAAATGTGTTTGACTTTGCATAGTATTGAATACAAGAACAATTTGACAGGTTTTCTTTTGAATATTATGTTGGGATTATGGAGCATGGGCTTACCTACTTACTCTCTGAGAGGGCTTGTATCATTAATACTTTTTCCAAGATATATTTTTTGATCTGTATCACAATCTGATTATGGATATCTGATGGTTCCTTGTGGCATGAGAAAGTTTTGCTGGTGATGAGTTTTCTAACAAAACCTTTTAAAAAGACAAAGAGTGCGGTAGTTATTGGTGTCATTTGGTTCTGTACATTGATACAGGTATTGACTATACTGTGGACCCTTTGGGTATAAAAACAGAACTATGAAATTTCATCTTGAAAATAATACCAGGAGTAAATAAAGGAAAAGGGATTGTTTGAAGGAAGTTTTGCCATTGGGCCTGTATTGTATTTCAAAACACAGGCTGACTTTTTTTTAGAAAAGTCATTCTGTAAATTAAATAACACACGTTTAAATAAGGTAAGGGATCTAATGGCAATTTTCTTTCATAAATATTGAGCAAGTAGAATGCCATTTTGTGTTGAATACAGTGTCAGGTTATCTGAAGACATGTCCTAGTTTAATCTTGGCATCTAGAATGAAATGGCTCTTCTTTGTACTTCAAGGCTTGACTAAAACTAACCCTAAATCTACCCCCCCACACACACACACACACACACACACACACACACACACACACACACACACACACACACACACACACACACACACACACACACACACACACACACACACACACACACACACACACACACACTTATATTGACACCAAAGCCATGCCAATCATTAACCATGTGGCCACTCTGTGTGTTAACCTGGGCTTACATAGCACTCCATTAATATTGACTTTGCTATGTTAAACAAACAAAGAGACCTTTGCTTAAAAATAGTCGATTGCCCTAAAAGCTTGTAGATTTCAGATGATGAAAGACTGAAGAGCGCACACATGCCCTTTTTTTTCTAGGGAGCACTAATCCAATAGTTTTGGTTTCATTGTTTAAAAACAAAAACAACTTAACAGGAATTTGGTAATGATACCAGTTGAATGTGTCCAAAGAAAATCCTTTAAGTGTGTTTTTAATTTAGAGAGATTCTAGCTAAGATAACTGTTTGTATTTCTTTTTTTGTATTGTAATTCAATAATGGAATATTGTGTGAATAGTATGAACAATATTTTCTAGATATTTTTGCCTGATGTTTAAAATATCTGGTTAGCTAAAAGCTTACAAGCCAAGTTCACATTTTGTTATTATTTTGTTTAGCTGTTATTATTAAGTAGTCACGTTCCAGAAGTGGCAATAGTAGAACTTTTCTGGAAAGCATTTTGCTTGAGTAGTAAAATACAGTCCCTCCAGAAAAATGAGCCGTTTTTTTGTGATTGTTGCGGCCAAAAATCCTTGATTATGCGGCACTTTTTCTTAAAAAATGCAATGAAATATGCAGCATATTTATGCAATGAAATTGCGGGAACTTGAAAAAATTGCGGGAACTTGCGAAAAAATGCGGGAACTTGCGAAATTGCAGCTTTTCGATGACGTTCACTTCATAACGTTCCCATGGCAACAGGGGGAAATGACTGC
>OLKM01003641.1:0-20000 GCA_900291075.1 Melanogrammus aeglefinus | reverse complement strand
TTAGAATGGGTTGGTGGTGGTTTAGTACAAGAGGCTTCACCTATAGGGCTTTCTCAAAGGGCTTTCAGGTTGGTTCACCTACTGTTTTCTTTGGCACACCAAAGCATTGAGCCTCCATGCTCTCACCTCAAGCTTGTTTGTTTACACTATAGTTCTGCTGGCAGGTCAAATAGACATCTAGAGGGATTGTTTTTAACCGGTGTGCGGCTATTTGTGTTGGGTTCAAAGAAAAGAAAACAAAAAAAATGTCAATGGTTCATTTTAGTTATTTTTTTCATGTTAGAAAAGCAAAAACAAAAAACAAACATCTTTGTGCATGAATGTAGATTTAAATCATTGTCCTCACTACTAAAAGTGTGTATTAAAACTGAAAGATAGGATCCTGTTAGAATCAACGCACTAGCAATGTGCTCTTCAATTAAACATGAGTTTTGGATTCAATATCCAATCAAGATTTACAACAAGCTGTAAAGCTAGCAATTTCACTCACGTGAACAGGGCCTGACTCTATCACAGACTCACATAGCTTTAGTTCAGAAATGACGTTGTATTTGCAATTCTTGCAAAGTATTGTGCAATGTTGGAATTCTTGTAAGGTTTGCAATTTCTCCACATATCCCCTAATTGCCATACTTTACTTAATGTGAAGTGTGTAGGATTTAGTTGCATCTAAAAGTGAGGTTGCTAATCAAAAAAGGGGGATGGCAATTCAAGGACCAACTCTTGGATCAATCCAACTTATCTTCACTATTTTAGACTATTAACCGTGCCCTGGTACATAACCATGAGGGACATATCGGTTGTTTTGAGATGAAGGCAGCGGATACATCCAGTTTCACTTGGAAGAGTACAATTGTTTCAACAAAATTAAAGTAAAAAAAAGTTGTCAAGTCCTACCTGCCATCCATTAATAACAACCTGTAAGTTTCAGCAACTGGTTCCTGTGAGCTCTGTTATTTAAGCAATATCACACGAGAGGGAGGGCTGTTTAAGATAACCGCAATCCCTCTCATGTGATATTGTATTTATACAACAGTTCTACATGCGCCATGTATTAGTTATCAGGATACACCTGATTATCATTTGTTTGTCTATTTTACCTTTTGTTCGGCTCTGCCAACACAAATGGTTCCAGAACTGGACTGGAACTGGAATGTTGCCGAGTAACACATTAACATTTTCCAGCACAATCATTTTCTACTTTGTGATGGTATATATGTTACTGCAGGACAGCTACTTTTTTATCATGCACATTTATCTGTATAAATTATTGTGCAACCAGGGAAATCAGATCCCTTTGACAGTTGCTTTGGAGGCATGTGCAATTCGATGATTTCACAGTTTCTGATCAAAAATGTAATTTGCGGTTATAACAAACAAAACCCTTTTATAGTGGAATGATGCATGTGTAGTAAAAGTCCTTGTGCTGTTATTCTCCATATCAGCACTCATGGTATGCCTTGTGTCAAATCAAATTAGGGCAAGGGAAGGCAACTTTATTTATATAGCACTTTTCATACACAAGGCAGACTCAAAGTGCTTCACATATAAACATTGTCATACAATAAAGTAAAATAATAGATAGGTAAAAGAAAACATGCAAAAAAATTAGTAAATTTGATTAGCATTTTATGAATTGCAATGTATTTAAGATCAGATCAACAGTGTCTGGTACTACCGTCGCGATTCCAACTCGACCTAAAGGAACTTGGTCCTTTCTCTGGGATTCCAACCTGGATTCTAAATTACTTTTGATAACTTACTTTCAGCTGTTGTTTAATGCAACGTTTGTACTGACAGTTAGTTTTGGCCTTGTTACATCATAACTGGATTTCCAATTTGTGCTACCCACCGTGCTATTAATTGACCATTGTTAGGTTTCTACCACAACCATTAGATCTAACATATTGCAATGGTATATGTTGGAATATATTGAATATAATATGGAATATGAGCTCTTAGAAGCGGCTTTGACATCAATGTTTTCCCTTGATATGGAACAATATGTTCTTAGAGTGTGTAGTAAAAAGCAGAAGAGAGCATAGAGTAGATTATGAAACTAAACAACCAAAAATATGTCCCCTCCCTCTCTGCTCTCTACCTTCCCACAATTTCCCACCATTGAGGAAAAAAAACGTGCACCTATTTTTGAAAGTCAAGAAGTTACCCCCCCAACCAATCAGGGAAAAGATGTCCGAGGGGTCAGAAATGAGCCGGGAGCTGTCTGAAATCTGAATTCAAATTTAACTCAGATAATAGCTCTTAAATCCTACCTACATAACTTTTATAGTTATTGAAATGATGCCAACAATTGTAATAGATATCAAATGTGATATATTGTTGCACTTCTTATGACAAATGTACTTATTGTAAGTCGCTTTGGATAAAAGCGTCTGCTAAATGCCCTAAATGGAAATGGAAATGGAAAATAATAAAAAATATTAATATTAATATATTAATATAATATTGAAAGACTTCAGCAGGAACTATACGTCTTCAAACTCAAACAAATGAACATTATGAATTTGGAGCAGTTGTGTATCCATGGAATGCAAAATATGGTTTCACTGAAGTATAATACATTTCAAAGTTGACATATTCACAGGTACATTCGATTGGATTGTTAACTTAATTATAACTTGTATTTCTTTCTTCAAACTTTTTTAATACCCTTTTTCATTGTGCTATCCACTTCTTGGTTAATTTGCATGTGAGCAAAGACATCTCTGGCTATTTCCTCATGTAATCACTCGTTTAGTCTGCAGCTTGCTGTGTCACCTGGCCTGAATAAATTCAGCTATGTCACACGGGATATGCAGTCAGCAGCAGTCTTAACATTCCAGTGCCTGATACTAAACCCCAGACCTGTCATGCCCCTTGACAACTTAATGACAACTAACAGGATCATTTATAAAATAATGTGTCAGCATGCTAAAAGAAACACAACACATACAAAATAAAAATGAAATACTTCATGTTCAGCTTTTATTGTTCATTCGCTGTCTCATTTTTATTCCAGGTAGTTCCCTCTGAAGCAGGGAGTGTCTGCATATAAAATGGTCTGCAGTTCTCTGCTTCATAGGTCAGAAGCTTGTTTATTTTGTCTCTGTGGCTACGTTCAGTCCCGACAAAACCTGTACAGCAAAAATGATCCAATTGGCATGCATCATCTTACACACATACACATAACGCTGAGCTTTCTTGGATAACATTGTCTTACTTATAGGCAATTCTGTAATCAGTAGATCAAATCAACCAAAGGCAAAATCAAAAGATGAGTCCTGACATGATTTGGCTTTTCATCGTCATTTTGCATTGTAATTCCTTTATCTACCATCACAGGTGGAAAATTCCTGCTGTCTAATTTTATTTTGGAATAAGAACAACTCTTTCCCGGCTTCACAATGCGTCATGCAAGCAACACATACATACACACACACACACACACACTCAAACTCACACTCACACACACACACACACACACACACACACACACACACACACACACACACACACACACACACACACACACACACACACACACACACACACACACACACACACACACACACACACGCTCGATGCAGTAAAACAAAACCCCAGAAAAGAATTGGGTAAACAAAGAAATTTATATAAAAAAAAAAAGTAAGCAATCATTGACAAATTTTGCTGCTTTAACTGGGACTGCTAGCCGATGCTGACGGAGGGGCCTTTATTAACGCTGTCATTGTTTGCTCTGTAGATGCTTCCACCGTCTCCTCCTCTATGAGCATGGGAGGAGCTCCCTGCAGTGCTTTTCCTGACACTTCCAGCTCCACCATGCGTTTCACCGGCACCCTGGCCCCTGACATGGCTGCAGGCCTCAACAGCGCCACCGCTGAGCCAGAAGACTCTAGAGCAGGGCCTCAAGATGTCCTGGGTGCCGAGGCTGGGAATGGTAACAGTGGGAGTGCTGGGAACTGCAGAGCTGGCTCGGAGCAAGGAGGAGGAGGGAGAGGGAGCTCCTCACAGGAGCAGCAGCATCAGATGACCCCTTCAAAGCGTCGCACTGTGCTCATCATCCCCCCGCCGCCTGAGGACCTGTTTGACAACAGCTGTATGTCCTTGCAGACTGAGGCTACCCTCGACTCGGAGCAAAGCAACAGCATCTGGACGGAGGACTCTGTTTCAAATTTCAGCAACCTCAGTTCCAGCTCGTACAACGACAACACAGAGGTGCCCCGGAAGTCCCGGAAACGCACCCCTCGCCAGCGGCCTGGGCCTAAAAGCCTTTCCCTGGACAGTGGCAGTAAGGATATGTTTGACGCAGACAGCGCTAAAGGCCCACACTTTGTCCTCTCACAGCTAGGCTCCGACAGCAAGCCTTGCCCCATAGGAAGGTATAGTCACCATCATTATACATAATTCTCTGTTAAATGGTTGTGTAATAGTGTAATACCCGCTAGTCAGAGAAGTGGTTGGATCGGAGGTTAGGGAGTGGCAGGACATTACGGCACAGGATATAAGCTTTGGTGAATCACGATGCAAAGTTAAAGTAAACCTAAAACCTATATGGTTTGTGGAAGGCTGATTAAGTACTAGTAGAGCGCACTCTGCTGTATTGACTGTTACAAGTCGGCATTGATGTCAGCAAATCATTTAAAAAAGCTCTACCAAAGAATATATATTTAAGGGCCTGCTCTTCTAGGACCTTGACACTTAATGGGCATCTTTGACTTGCCTTATGACATAATCACAATTTGATCCCAACAGCAAAATTGTGTCACCAGCTACATAAAGACAAAGTGCATATTATGTGGCTATTCCTCGTAATACACTTCTGTGTCACAGTTTTAAAACGTGTGACATAAGTTAGACACAAGTTGCATAATACCACATTGGCTAGTATGACCATATCCACTATTCTAACAGGGAAGATAAAGCTGTCTAATAAATAACCCTCACCCAAGTCATACAACTGTAGATAACTGTTCTTTCCTCTGTGTCTCTCGCAGTGCTACAGATGGACCGTCAACCACTATCCAGAAGGGCAGGATTTTGTCGATGCAGTACCCATCGAAGAGGGAGGGGAAGGAGCTGAAGATTATTGTGCAGCCTGAGACACAACACCGGGCCCGCTACTTGACCGAGGGCAGCAGGGGGTCTGTCAAAGACCGCACCCAGCAAGGCTTTCCCACCGTAAAGGTTAACGTGGGACTCCTTTCTCTCCTTCCTCTCCTTCCTCTTTTTTTTAATTAAAAGTACGACTCTCCTGATTGTTTTTATTTTGATAACTATAACATGAAAATATATAGCAATAACTGTAGCTACTACATCAGATACTAGACGCTGCTAATGGGGAAACTAACAAAGTCCATGTTTCAATGTGCCCATTGTTTAAGGACATTATATACATTCTCGTTGTTCAAACTTTTACTGAAATGAAATGAGACACATTTAAAACATCTCTGAAACGCATATATGGTGGGTTATAGCTGATACGTTCTCTGTTAATTCTTTCGCACAGCTGGAGGGCGTGAACGAGCCAGTATTGCTGCAAGTATTTGTGGCTAATGACACTGGGCGGGTGAGACCCCATGGCTTCTACCAGGCCTGCAGAGTCACTGGACGCAACACCACAGCTTGCAAGGAGCTGGACATTGAGGGCACCACCGTGATTGAGGTTCCTCTCGACCCCAGCACCAGCATGACAATAGCGTATGTACCTTTCCTCAACGTTAACACTACAACTGTGGATGGCTCCCTTCGTTTGTATGACTGTGCCAACTGAATAGGATCCTGACCTCTCGTCAACAACAATTAGTTTTCAGCCATTACTCTTTCTTTGAATTGTCACGTCTGCATTTATGGAATGCAGTTTGGTGGTGAAATGCAAGCTTGCCTCTGTGTTGTCTATCAACCTGAAACATTGCGGATGCTTTGGTCTGAGATAACCACGCCCCCCATATTTGAAATCATCAGACGGTAATGTGGCATTGTGAAATAAATGTGTCATTCAATGAATAAATAAATGTGAGCCAAAGCCGTTTTACTGTGTCTTACATACACAAACGAAAAGCTCACAACAAGACGCACAGCACGACCTCCCCTCTAGCGCGTCACTGCCTTAAAAAGGCAACATATTCCCGAACCTGACAGTTATCGTGAATTATGTCTTCACCACAGCATTATGAAATGAAAGTTCCCTGAAATAAATAAACATGGCATTATGGAATAAAAAGTCCCCTAAAATAAAGTAGACCTTTTAAAAAACAAACTTTTTTTAAAATAAAAACATATTTATTTACTTTGATATATTTATGCATTTCCATACCAAATCCACTGCGTAAACACGCGAGCATGTCCGGCTGACGTTGGCGGTTGTTTCCTGCAGGGTGGACTGCGTGGGCATCCTGAAGCTCCGTAACGCTGACGTCGAGGCCCGCATCGGCATCGCCGGCTCCAAGAAGAAGAGCACCCGGGCTCGGCTGGTGTTCCGGGTCAACATCCCGGGCCCGGATGGGTCGCTCCTCACCTTACAGACCCCCTCGTCCCCCATCCTCTGCAGTGAGTCACTCCTGGTTGTTTTTTTTCTTCTCCTGTGTTTAAGTAGTTCAACACATCGGACTGATCTATTGTTGGATGTGTCAACTTGACCGGATGGCGTTACCACAATGACACCCAAGGGGTTAAAGCCATTTAAAAAGTGCACCAGAGATAGTTGAGCGGTAAACTACTTGAACCAGTTAATATTTTGAATGATTAACCAATTGACCTTTTGAAACGTGCGGTTTAACGTCTTATGTTTGACTTAGCCTCGGGACGGGATGACATTGTCTTTTGATGTCAGAGACAATGTGAGTAGTTGGCTCTCAAGGGTTTAGGGTGTGGTCTCTTTAAAAAAAATAAAAACTGAACAGGAAAGACTGCTGTTGGCCAGAAGAGTTTCTTTTTTGTGTGTGGATATGTAAGAGCTGTGTAAAGAAATAAACAAAGGTGCATCGACGTCCATTGTTTACAGACAGCCAACACGCAATTTAAGGAAATATCTTTCAACAAGATATTTATTTGGGAGTGTGTGTGTGTGTGTGTGTGTGTGTGTGTGTGTGTGTGTGTGTGTGTGTGTGTGTGTGTGTGTGTGTGTGTGTGTGTGTGTGTGTGTGTGTGTGTGTGTGTGTGTGTGTGTGTGTGTGTGTGTGTGTGTTGTAAAGCAACAGTGTCATGTAGGAAACCCATTAAATGTGAGACAGCGGTTGGAGAAGGAGGGGTCGGGGCTTGTTTCTAACAACAACATTTGACCAAGCTCAAAGAGAATGTGGAAATACTACGCTTCTAAAGCGCTTATATAAAATGAGTTACCTGTGTTTCCAATATTTCTCAAAAAAGGGCCATAGATTCTTAAAGGATAATACAGGTGATTAAACCACAATAGCCCCTGGCTCCACTTAAACATCTTTTACCAATATAGTGCAAAATGACTTTGTTTTATCATGAGCAAGCTCTTGCAACTAGTGTAAACAGAGGCCTTTAGCACTTTTGTCTTTTGGAATCAATGCATGTCGTATCAGGACGTTTGTGACACATACCCTGAGTTTACACAGCAACGTCTTGTCACGTAGACCCATGTGCTACTGCTATAATTTACCTCGTTGACAGGCACAGGCAACAATATTGGTACCGTATGTTTTAGTGGAGCCAGGAGACGGTTATGAGATCTGATCACCCAGGAAGTATGGTCCTCTGATGCATTCTCTAATTGTAAACTGCAACAACACTGCCTTGTCTTGACATGCATGCTACTAGCACAATGCCTATTTAGCATTTCCATGCTTCATGGTACACGTAACTTTGTGGTCCTTGAAAAGCCATAGGTTAATGTATGTCCTGGTGTCCTGTCTGCAGCCCAACCTGCAGGGCTGCCTGAGATCCTGAAGAAGTCACTCCACAGCTGTTCAGTGAGGGGAGGGGAGGAGGTCTTCATCATCGGCAAGAACTTTCTTAAGGACACCAAAGTCATTTTTCAAGAAAATATATCCGGTAAGAATCTGATGTTTTATTATTAGTAGTATTGCCTGTTGTCTTTTGTCTGTTGTGTGTGTCTCTCTCTCTCTCTCTCTCTCTCTCTCTCTCTCTCTCTCTCTCTCTCTCTCTCTCTCTCTCTCTCTCTGTCTCTCTCTCTGTCTGTCTGTCTGTCTGTCTGTCTGTCTGTCTGTCTGTCTGTCTGTCTGTCTGTCTGTCTGTCTGTCTGTCTGTCTGTCTGTCTGTCTGTCTGTCTGTCTGTCTGTCTGTCTGTCTGTCTGTCTGTCTGTCTGTCTGTCTGTCTGTCTGTCTGTCTGTCTGTCTGTATACGTGTGTAACATAATTATAACAGCAATTAGAACATTACATTTACACTCGTTCCGTTTCAGATGAGAACTCCTGGAAGGAGGAGGCTGAAGTTGACATGGAGCTTTTTCACCAGGTGAACAAGGCACGCATTCTTTCAGGTCCCAGACAATTAATCTCCTTACCCTGAGACTATTGGAACGCAGTAGCCAGTTAAGCATTGTAAACAAACTTAGATGTAATCATCTTAAATGGCTACTGGTACCAAGGTTTCAGTGGTTTCATTGTGTTCTGACCTAATTATGCAGAGCCCTAGAGGCTGAACTGAGTTTCAACAATTCATCACAATCTAAGCTGAATGGTCTGCACTAAATGACTGGTAGCACAATCATGCCAAGTTGTGTTTTGGGGATTATATCAATATAAATGATAGATATGTTTTGAATATACAATTATATTTTATTATATATTATTACTTAAAGTGAGTAATTAATTTTTAGGTTTTCTGTAAGTGTTTTTCAAAATCTGTAATTAACTTATTTCTCTGAATTGTAATTAGTTGGAGATGTTGCTTTTGCATGAAAGATATTACCGGTACCCCCATGGGAATAAGCACCTTCTAATCAGACTATTTGTGTTTTTTTCTTCGGCTTTGTTCTACACGTATGATATAACTCCTGCCAGAACCACTTGATAGTGAAAGTTCCTCCATACCAGAACCAGGACACGTCCTCCTCAGTGTGCGTGGGCATCTATGTGCTGACTAACGCTGGACGGTCCAACGACGTGCAGCCGTTCACCTACACCCCAGACCCTGGTAGGTTGTGTTCACACCTTCTCAACTCCTCTTTAAGGATGTTATTTGGAAACATATCTGCATTTATAGCCAAAAAGCGCGCTCTCTCTCTCTCTCTCTCTCTCTCTCTCTCTCTCTCTCTCTCTCTCTCTCTCTCTCTCTCTCTCTCTCTCTCTCTCTCTCTCTCTCTCTCTCTCTCTCTCTCTCTCTCTCTCTCTCTCTCTCTCTCTCTCTCTCTCTCTCTCTCTCTCTCTCTCTCTCTCTCTCTCTCTCTCTCTCTCTCTCTCTCTCTCTCTCACTTTCTAAATACAACCAGGATTTTATCATTTATTTAATCATGTTCTTGCAGCCAAAAAGGATGTTTCCGTCAAAAATGAGCGCTCCTCTCCAGTGAAACCTTGCCCCTATGAAGGAAAAGTTGAAGGTAATTAAATGCATCCAAATCAGTGTCAGTGTCAATAATAATAATAATAATAATTTTATTTCTAATTTGTATTCCCTACTAACTTACATTGTATATTGCTTGGCAGCTTTAGATCCCAGTTCCTTGATGCTGCCCCATGTGAAGAGAGAAGACATCACACCGATGGATGTGTCGAGCAACCTCACTCATACCAGAGTGTTTAAGGTGGTGCATTTGTTTGTATGGTTACGTGAAAACTGTTACCTTCGATTGGTTGTGAAATAATCGCGGTTTCATTGTGTGCAATGCTACACAATATTGAAAAAAAGTAATCAAATGAACAGAACTGTTTTATATACACGTGTAACATGTATATTTACATTTGGGGCATTTAGCAGGTGCTTTTTTTTATTTTGTCGGTGCGTTACAATTGTTACCTTAGGTTAACCCATTCCCCTTAAACATCAAAGACAGCTAGGATAAGGATATAACATATTGAGCAACGTATATCCCCATCACTTGACTGTGGACTAAGAATGACTTTGTTTCTTGAACTCTTGAAATAAGGGCCCTTCTAAACATGCTGTCCTGTTGTTTTCCAGACGCCCACTGACATGATGTGTCAAGCCAGGCAGAGCGCAGACATCCCGCCCTGCCGCCTCACCAACAAGGTATTCCCCGTCCTGCCTCAGACCGTGGCCGGAGACGGTGACAATGTGGCGCCTGCGGCGGCCGTCCTGCAGGGCCAAGACCTCTCCAATGCTAGCGGCTTTGCTGTGCCTGCGGAGTCTCTGCTCCAGGCGCCGGGGGCACCCCAGCCTTTCCGCATGGAGCCCAGAGAGAGGCGCTGCCCCAGTCCCGGGCCGGTGGGCCGACTGCGTAGGGAACCGGCTTCCCAACAGCAGCACCGACTGCCCCTCTTGCCCCTGGAGGAGATCGAACAGGCTGTGAGGCAGCTTCAGGCCACCGGGTTCTATAGGCACCCGCTGCAGTCTGACAACGCGATGGCCGAACAGCAGCAATGTCAACAACACATTCAGCAGCAACAACAACAACAAATCCAAAAACAACATATTCAACAACAGCAGCAGATCCAAACACAACATATTCAACAGCAGCAGGAGATCCAAAAACAACATATTCAACAACAGCAGCAGCAGCAACAACAACAACAACAACTGCAGCAACTGTATCAGTCACAAATCCCCATGGAGTGTACCATGTTTCATGGCACCTCGAGGGGGGACAACGCCGAACAGCAGGGCTCCCCGCAGGGGTCCGTCCCAAACCGTGGATCCCTGTTCCAGCAGGCTCAGCAGCAGCAGACCAGTGAGCAGCTCCTCCCTCTTCAAACCAGCTTCCTGCAGCAGTCCCCCTCGCTCCCTTCCCCGCCGCTGTTCCACAGACAAAGCTCCATGGCCGAGGCCCGTGATCCACCGGGTGCCGTGTTTCACGTTCAGAAAGCCTCTTGCACGCAGGAACAACTGCAGGCGACGCTCTTCCCGAATAACCTGACTGTGCTGAGCGGCAGCAGTCTGGCTCCGGAGCAGCAGCAGCAGCAGCAGCCCGCGACCTCCTTCCTGCCCCAGACGTCCTTACCATCGCAGCCCCAGCAGCAGCAGATGGCTTTCCTCAACGCGTTGCAGACCTCGGTCCCAGAGCCCCAGCCCGTGTTCCAGGCTCAGACCCAGCTCGCCCCCATTCAGCGGGGGACCCCAATGGAGCAGCAGCAGGCAGCCCAGCCCCAGACGCAAGCTCCCCAACAGACCTTCCAGAATATACCCCCGCATCCAGTCGCGAGCGCCCTCTCCCCGGGCCAGCAGCAGCAGCAGCAGCAGCAGCAGCAGGCCGGGCTGCTGTTCCACACTAACCCCAACCTGTCCAGCCAGGACCAGCCCTCCAGCCTCCTGTTCAGCAGCCAGGGCCCGATGCCTCCCTTAAGCAGCAGCAGCCTCTCTACCCAGCAACCTCCGAACCCCGCGCTGCTCTTCTCCCAGGCCAGCATGGTGCCGGTCGGCCAGCAGGCCCGCTCAGAGCCGATGGCCCTGGGAAACCCAAACCAGCAGCGGCAGCAGGTCCTATTCCCCCAGCAGCCACAGCAGCAGCAGCCCATGCAGCTGGGTGGCAGCTCTGAGAGCGCCCCACAGCCGCCTGTCTCCATCTTCATCCCACAGGCCAACATGGCCCCCTTACAAGGGGGCATGGCTGCTCAGGAGCTTCCTCCAGCCACCATCTTCTCCTCCCAGAGCGGTGCCGCAGGCCTCCAGGCCACCAGCTCGTCCCCCCCCGTGAAGCAGCCAGGCTCCCTGTTCCAGACGGCGGGGGGCGGCGGGGCCCGGGGCCAGCTCAGTCACCCTCAGCAGCCCCCCGGCCTTTTCCTCTTCGGAATGGAAAATGGTATAAAAAAAAAAGCGAACAAGAAACGGGGAAAAGATCCCTCTTTCATGATAGAGACATGATGATGAGATTGTAATGAATTTAGAAGATGTCCGTGTGCTACACTGATCCAATCTTTCTCCCGCGTCTGTCCCATACAGAGTGCAACCAGATGATGAATGCCCCCGGGACCTCCCTGTCGGATCACATCATAGCCATCAGTCAGTCTGGCCAGAACCAGAGGGAGAGCGAGGCACACATCCAGTCCCTTTTCATTCAGTCTTTGTCAGAATCTGGGACGATCCAGAATACCATGGCCTCCTCGCAGAACATGGAGAAAATGGAGGACCTGTTGATCAGCTTACAGCAGGAGCCAGGGAACAACTTAACACGCTCCTACTAACACACAGGTTAGTTCATACTTTCAACAAATCGGTGGCTCACATTATTTTTCTTAATTCTGCTTAAGCCATTGTGCTGTCACTTTGCTGGGTGTATAATAAGGATTGATTTCCTCACTAAGATGATTCCCTCTTTTCTATCTTTCTTAGGTTCTGTGAGGTAAAAGCTGTGAAACTTGAACTGGATGATGAGCATTGTATTTGTTGGAGCATTCTTTCGAAGGAGGATCCTCATAATCATACTCGTGAGCAGCAAGGGGCGCCGTAGGCTATGTGTGACACTAGACCCAGGTCTATTGCTAGGCAGCGCCTTTTTTTTTTTTCAGTCTCCATTCTTCATCTGCCATTCTTCAAATATCTAACATTCACAGTTCCTCTGTGCTGAATTCAGGACACCTAAACCTGCTAACACGTTCTAGTATCTACACATATCCAAAATACTTTTATTACCGATGAGAAGATTGTGTTTATTATACATGAATCTACATTTGCATTGAGGATTACAAAACTGAGGTGAAAATATGTAAACATAGTAGGCATAATAAGCACATCATGGTGCTCTTTGCAATGGCAGTTACTCTACTATTACTGTATTTTATTTACATTTGACTGCATTTATACGGCATTCGAAAATGTAGGTTTTGAGAAACATTTGTATTAATAGGAAACAAAGCTATTATTTTTACCTAAACCTGCACTATGTACGGTTTTTCCATTAGCAGCCTCTAGTGGCTGAAATTGAAGCTACAATTACAGATTTATATATGACCTGAATAGAGAAAGTATTACAGAGGAAAAATACCGGGATGGATCACTATTTTGGAGAAAATGTCTATTTCAGTAATAGTTGCTGTAGAAAGGAAAAATACTGTACGTATAGTACATAGATTTGAAATACACCTTTTTACAGATCTATCATTCTACTGAATGCATTTCTCTCACTGTATAAGCATCTACTGCTTTGATGATCATTCTCATAGTTATTAAATTGATTCAAGCCAAAGTGCAGTTTTACAGCGAGAAATTTGAATCCAACTATTACTACTACTATTACTATCATTCCAACCCCAATATTTAAATATAATATAAATATATTTTTTTATATATAGCATAATTATATATATAACTATTTTTTATGAGAAAGCCTCTTTAGAAATGATCTAAATTAACATACAGTATATAAGAGGTGACAATGTCATGTCATCTTAGTCAATTGATAGCAAAAAGTTTAAACTAACTATCTCTATAGATGTAAATGTATTTAAAAGGATACTGTACTTGTGGTTATTGTACGTTAATAGTGAAATATCAAAGTTATATCACATTGTTGAATGTGTTTGTGTTGCATGATACTGCGTCAGGAACGCATACAATTGGAATAGTATTTTATTTTTTAGCAATATTATACTGGATTTGTTTCGATGAATTTAATTAAGATTGTTTGGTTAGAATTTTCCTTTTTAAACAGTTTTTATGTTCTAGTCAAATATGCCCACCACAAATTTTGTTTTTAAAATCTTGTATTATACTTCATGATTCCAAGTAGGCCTTGATAAGAAAAAGTTGACAGTACTTTGTTTTGATTAAGGCCAGTTTTATGGCTTGCATGTTTGTTTATTTGTTCTTGTTGTATACTATTTTATTTTAAGGATTCTCTTTTTTGTCTGGACTGTGTTAACAAAATGGTTAAGATTATCATTGCGAGATATCCATCTGCTAACTGTAATTGTTTATTAGCGCATTGTGGGATGGGAACCATCTTTTTGTGTTTCCTTCAGGCCATGTGATGCATGTGCTGTGACTGATCTCTGAGTTCAACTGATCTCTGAGGATGGTTCCACTCTTTCAGTCCATGAGTCAATGCGTGTTGTAAGTGGCTGATCTGTGAGGAGGATGGTTCAACACTTTGAGTCCATGTACTGTTTTTGCTGTAACAAGGAGCTGATCTGTGATGATGGTTCAAGAATGTATCATTGTAATGGTCTACATTTCTATAAGTGCTGTATGTAGGAAAAAGGTTAAACTCATTCAATTGTATCTCTTAAAAGTGACCTTGTAATAAAGAGGATGCAATATCTATTTTGTAATGTGACTGGTTGGTTGGTTTGACCACATTGTCTATTTTCACCTCTATTTCTTGAGCTCTCCTTTTGGGTGTGTAATGGGACCGTCGGTTTTACACATGTGATATCCAGTTATTATTTTGCTGTGTAAAATCTATTCTCTGTCACACAATAATATTTATATGTAATTAAATTGACACCAGCAATGTGATTTATATGGCATTTGCCAAAACTCAAAAATTACATTTTTCTAAATTGATATTTAAAAAGATTTTTCTTCATTTACTTCATAAAACCACCAGACTGACTAATTTTCAAATGATAGGAAAGGTTTTATTAATTAACCTCTCGTTCTTTGAGAGTGCCAATCATAATTTTTGGAACTTCAATGATAATTGACAATCCAATCGTAACCTTCTGGTGACTCCTATGCTTAAAGTCTATATCTAAGTTTGTATCAGGTTACTTAAGATTTTAGGTTCACATTCGATTGGTAAGGTGTTTGATTGTAACTTAATACATAATTATTAATGAGACCTCCAACCCACACAACAAACACGTGACCACGACTTGAGAGAATAAAAGTTATGTATTTATAAAGATACTTTCAAGAAATAAATTGGTATTCGTTCTCTCAGCAATATAGCAAACAAGATAAATATAGACCCAAAACTGAAATGAAACGGTACCTTAGCTGCACTAAGTAATTCAAATAAACCAAAAATGTATCCCGCATGGGACTAGAAACAACACGAAATTCAATGCTTAAGAATCTTTAGTTCCTTCCAACTGTACATTTAATAGTATTACCCTTAAAATATGCCTAATTAACTGTTTAGTCAATGTTAGTGAGTTTTGTTTGTCTTGGGCCCAAGAACCAAAATCAGGGCTGGGCAGAGACCTTTTCAGGGCAGGGGCTCTGATTCAAAAAAGGGCACATGGAACAAGATTTGTTAACTATATCTTTATTTTAAATAATGAATTACCCTTGTTCAAACAAAATGTATTGTGTAATATTACATACAATCTCACATAGTAATATCCATATCCCTACAGACAATGTGACATTTTACATAATACTAAATCCACAATTTAACCTAAATCACGATTAAAAATGAAACATGGGGCCTTACATTACATTTTCATTTAGGGGATTTAGCAGACGCTTTTATCCAAAGCAACTTACAATAAGTACATTTGTCATAAGAAGTGAAACAATATATCGTTGTCAGTACAGTAAAGATGTTCATAGAGCCAAGTGCAAATACTAACAATCGCTAGGCTAACCCATTCCCCGTGTACAGCAATGCTAGCAGCTACTGCAGATGTTACACAATTAAGTAGCATGAATAAGTGCAATCTAGATAAAGTGTGTATAATAAGTGCGTACATTAAGTGCCAGGATTTACAACATACAATGGTGACCGGAAGGGGCTGGGTAGCTATGCAGAGTCGAGGTGAACTCTGAACAGGTGAGTTTTGAGTCTTTTGCGGAAGCTGGTGAGCGACTCTGCGATCCTGACATCGGCAGGGAGCTCGTTGCACCACTGAGGTCCCAAAACAGAAACGTTTTGACTTTGTTGATCAACCTTTGCTTGCTCTTAGCGATGGCGGTAGCAGACGTCCAGCTGAGGTAGTTGAGCGGAGGAATCGAGCTGGGGTGTGTGACTTTACCAATGGTTGGAGGTAGGCAGGGCCAGTTCCATCGACTGCCTTATATGCCAGTACCATAATTTTGAATCTGATGCAAGCTACTACAGGGAGCGAGTGGAGGTCCCGGAAGAGGGGGGTCACATGGGAGAACTTTGGTAGGTTGTACACGAGGCGCGCTGCCGCATTCTGGAAGCGCTGCAAAGGTTAATCGCAGAGGCAGGGAGTCCAGCCAGGAGCGAGTTGCAGTAGTCGAGGCGGGAGATGACCAGTGATTGGGATAGAAGCTGAGCTGCTTCCCTTGTGAGGAAAGGCCGGATCTTGTAAAGTGTGCAGATCTTGTAAAGTGCAAATCGGCAGGATCGGGCCACCGCAGTGATGCTTGCGGTGCAGCATAACTGATTGTCCAGTACCACACAAGGTTTCTGGCAGTTGGAGGAGATACAGTGATGTTCTCAACAGTGACCAGTAAGTCCATGTGTGGGCAATCTTTCTATGGCATTAGAAGGAGCTCAGTCTTGTTGAGGTTAAGCGCTGAAGTCTGCCAGACATTCAGATATGCGTTTTGCTATCAGGCCTTTGTCAGATGAGGGGAAAGAGAGAAATAGCTGAGTGTCGTCAGCATATCAGTGATAGGAAAAGCCGTGTGATGTAATTACAGAGCCCAGGGATCTGGTATAGAGGGAGACCAGAAGAGGCCCCAGTACCGAGCCTTGAGGGACACCAATTTAAAGGTTTACATTAGACTCCATTCACATAATAATAAAAGCAACCGTTATCTCTCATCTCTCTCATCTTCATCCGCTTATCCGGGGTCGGGTCGCGGGGGCAACAGCTCAAGCAGGGGGCCCCAGACTTCCCTTTCCCGAGCCACATTGACCAGCTCTGACGGGGGGATCCCGAGGCGTTCCCAGGCCGGTGTTGAGATATAATCTCTCCACCTAGTCCTGGGTCTTCCCCGAGGTCTCCTCCCCAACTGGTCGTGCTGGAACACCTTCCCAAGGGAGGCGCCAGTGGGGCATCCTTACCAAGATGCCCGAACCACCTCAACTGACTCCTTTTCTAATGCAAAGGAGCAGTGGCTCTTAATCTGAGCTCCTCACGGATGACTGAACTTCTCACCCTATTCCCTAAGGGAGAAGCCAGCCACCCTCCTGGAGAAAACTCATCTCGGCCGCTTGTACCCCGTGATCTTGTCCTTTCGGTCATCACCCCATCCCTCATGACCATAGGTGAGGATAGGAACGAAGATTGACGATAGATCGAGAGCTTTGCCTTGGCGGCTCAGCTCTCTTTTCGTCACAACGGTGCGGTGAAGCGAACGCAATACCGGCTCCCGCTGCTCCGATTCTCCGGCCAATCTCACGCTCCATCGTTCCCTCACTCGCGAACAAAACCCTGAGGTACTTGAACTCCTTCCACTTGGCTAAGGACTCATTTCCTACCCGGAGTAGGCAAACCACCGGTTTCCTGCTAAGAGTCATGGCCTCAGATTTAGAGGTGCTGATCCTCATCCCCCTGCTTCTTCACACTCAGCCGGCCATCCGATCCAGTGAGTGCTGAAGGTCACAGGCCGATGATGCCATCAGGACACACTCATCTGCAAAGAGGCAGTGACGAGATCCTCAGACCACCGATCTGCAACCCCTCCCCACCAGCGACTACGCCTCGATATCCTGTCCATGAATATCACAAACATGGATGGTGACAAGGCGCAGCCTGGCGGAGGCCAACACCCACCGGGAACGAGCTGACTGGCTGCCGAGAACCCCCGACACAGCTCTCGTTTGGGAGTACAAGTTATGATGGCCCTGAGGAGAGACCCCCCTTACCCATACACCCCGCAGCACCTCCACAGTTTCTCCGGGGGACCCGGTCATTGCCTTCTCCAGATCCACAAAACACATGTAGACGGAGATGGGCATACTCCCAGGCCCCTCCAGGATCCTTGCGAGGAGTGAAGAGCTGGTCCGTAGTTCCACATCCGGGCGAAACCGCATTGTTCCTCTTCAATCTGAGGTTCGACGATCGGCCGAACCTCGTTTCCAGCACCTTGGAGTAGACTTTACCAGGGAGGCTGAGAAGTGTGATACGCCCGGTAATTGGACACACTCTCGGGTCTCCCTTTTTGAAACAGGGGGACCACCACCCAGTTTTGCCACTCCTTTGGCACTGTACGACTCCCATGCATGTTGAATGATAGCGTGTCAACCATGACAGCCCCTCAACACCCAAGCTTTTAGCATTTCTGGCTGGATCCTCAATCCTGGGGCTTTGCCACTGCGGAGATGTTTAACTACCTCAGTGACCTCCATCAGGGAAATTTGACGATGAACCACCATTCAACCTCGAGCTCTGCCTCCATCATAAGAGGGCGTGTTAGTCGGATTCAGGAGTTCTTCAAAAGTGTTCCTTCCAACGTCCGACTACGCTCCTCAGTTGAGGTCAACAGAATCCCTCCTACTGTACACAGCTTGGATGGTTCCCCGTTTCCCCTCTGGAGTGCCGGATGGGTCTTCCAGAAACACTTTGGTGCGACGCGAAAGTCCTTTCTCTTGGCCCTCGCCGAACTTCTCCCACACCCGCCTGCTTAGCCTCCAACACGGCACGGCTGCAGCGCCCTTCGAGCCTGTTCGGTACCCTGCAACGCGTCAGGATCCTCCGGATATCATATATCCGAAAGGCCTCCTTCTTCAGTCGGACGTCTTCCTCCGACCGGTGTCCACCAGGTGTCGAGGGTTACCGCCCTTGAGGAAACCTAGACGACCACATCTCCCGCCGCAAGCTCACCCTCGCAGGCTTCAGCAATGAGCTTTGAACACCGCCCACTCGGCTCAATGCCCCAACTCCACGGAATGCTAGAAAAGCTCCGCGGAGGTGTGAGTTGAAGATCCATAAACAGGGGCTCCTCCAGACGTTCCCAATTCACCCGCACTTACTCGTTTGGGCTACCAGGTCTGTCCAGAATCTTCCCCATTCCTGATCAATCTCCACCAGATGGTGTGCGTTGATGACAGTTCAGCTCTCTCTTCACCGAGTGTTCAAAACATGCGCAGTCTCAGATCAGTGATGAAAGTACAAAATCGATCATCGATTTCGGCTAGGTACTCTGTACATGTACATTAAGAAGCACTTTAGGTTGAACATGGTTTATGCAAATCTCATGCTACACTGAGTCCAGTTATCACAACCGTACATCGGTTTAGATCGAGGTGGCCGGTTCTCCCACAGCTTCCAGGTCTCCCCGTGCACAATGGGCGTTGAATCTCCAGATAGATACGGAGTCTACGAGCCCCTACCGGACCTCCATTCAGGTTCTCCAGAAGGCGAATATCTTGTATGCTGTTCGTGCATAGGACCACACACGTCAGAGTTTTCCCCACCAGCTTAGCGTAGGGAGGCACCCTTCGTTACCGGCGGGTACTCCAAACACGCGGCGCTCAGCGGGATTTTGAGTATCCCACCGCGCGGTGCCCATGCCTCGGCAACATCCAAGAAAGATAAAGTCAACCTCTCCAGGATATCAGTACAGAGCTGAGACTGTGCATAGTGGAAGCACCAGGTCTACCTGGTAGCGGCTCCACCTTCCCTCAACAAGCTCCGTTCCTTTCTCCCACAGTGAGGTGACTGTTCACTCCCCAAAGGCCAGTTCTTGCGCTCAGGTCTGGTCCGTCAGACCTGCCTTCTCACATGGGCAGGCACCACCATGGCTCCTGCAGGTGGTGAGCCAAGGAGAAGAGCGGGGGGCACGTACATTGTCGGGCGTGCCGGCGGTCGTCAATACCCGGCCCAGGCAGCTCGCCACGGCCCTCCGTCTGGGCCATGGCTTCAGACGGGGCCCGGGATCTCCGCAAGGGTCCTCTCCTTTCTCGTTTATTCTGGAGTCTTGGTGAACAGCTTATCTGCCTCACTGAGACATATGCAGGGAGACCTGCAGAGCACAAGGCTCGCAGACAAACAGCCCATTCAAGGGACACGAACCATCGTCAACAGAGAAGGTGACGGTC
>OLKM01003640.1:2500-32787 GCA_900291075.1 Melanogrammus aeglefinus | reverse complement strand
CCAGTAAATGTTTTGAGCAGGTACATGAGCCACCATTGCCATCATCTGAACTATATGTCATCTTTTGGGGTCGCACTTATTGCACAAGTGGCTCCAGAGGCTCGACCAGTAGGAAACCATGACGTATAGGAATGCTGTGTTGCACTGACTGCTTCGAATCGACACATTTGGTTTCAAGGATGGGCTCCATTGAAACACAAACCACTTGAAGTGCCTGTGCGCTTGTTAAAAATGTTGTTGGTGCCGTGCACACGCCAGCTCCCGAATGCGATTCAAAACGCGTTTCCCTGTGTATAAGTCACACACAAAAACCCCGCCTGCAAAGCATACTCTTAGAAAAAAAAAAAGCACGAGAAACGATTCCTGAGAAACGCGGGCCAGGAGTGTGGTGGTTTGGGAGTTAACACGTTCTACAAAAGTCCTTCTCTTTGCACCTTATTGCACATGCTCCCCTGCCTCCCTGCATCAGCAGCAGCTCCATGGTGGCCACCCAGCTGGGTGTGCCGCTGGACACAGCCAGAGCAGCACAACCACATATTCATTTCATGGCCGATTGGGGGAATTTGGCTGTAAGTGCTGTAAAGCCTGGCGGTCCGCTGCATTGTTGAGTTAGAACGGAACGGGCGGCCTTTTGACAGCGTTTCCCAGATCACTGTGTTGGGGCTAAAAGCACAACAGCTTGACGTAAGCAAGCAGAGTAGTGAGAGGGATCACCAAAAAATATAGAAGAGAAGAAAATACATCTCAGCCTATTCTGCTATGTAGGTGTTCTCAAACGACATTTTCTCAGGGACCTAGGGTGGGGCGAATAAACACCAAGCGTGGTGAATGCATATTAGACCACGGAATCTGTTTCCAGTAAAATACACTCAGTTCATATAATAAAAGTCAGAGCAGGGATTGATTTTTAGGACTAAAAACAATGAAGGGGGTTAAGGGCGCATGGACCCAGTGGGTGCAAGGTCTCTGCGCACACGATACACATCGTGTTGACCCAAGTGTCTCGTTCGTAACTGTATTCCAACCACACCATATTGTGAGCTGACAGGGGAGACTGCCTGTTGCGTGCCTCTTGCCAAAACCTGTGAGCGCGAGAGACTAAATCAGAGAAACTTCCCAAGCCCTTTTCAGAGTCACCTCTGCGATTACTGTCGTCGGGAGCTCACAGAGGAAGGAGCTGTTCATTTCTCTCGCTTCCGAGGAATAGCACGCACTGTCTTTGGTTAGCAACCACCCCCCCCCCCCCACCCCGTTTAATGTAGCCCGGACCCTTTGCAGCTCTGCAACGCCGACTCGTGCGTTCTCGAGAAAACAGCTGTGTGAATTGGTAGCGACGACGCCGCAGTGACAACAGCCTTAACTCAAACGCAACATGTGCATATACACACACATGCGTCCATGCCTAAAGCTCCCCGTTATGTCGGACAGCTGCTGGGTGTTTTAGTCACGGGGGCCTTAGTTTTTTTACTCATCGTTTCCTAACTCACCGTTGCACTTGGGATCACCACCGGCATAACATGTATTTAAGTGTATCAGCAGCAAGAACCGTAGTGGCTGTAGATTTAAACGATTGGGGTAGGCCACCACAAATAAAAACCAATGCTGGTAACCATTGGGTGTAATACGTTATTGGAATGTGTTTTAGGAATAGAGAATACTTGGTTAAGTGGGGGTCATCTCTTTTATTTCCAGGGGAGGGGGGGGGGGCGTGCGCGCGCAGTGGTGCTCCAAAGCAGTTCCCATGCTCTTACTACGCTTCTGTGTTCCTTCCCACCGACCGGTCTTGTTGAAAACCCCATGAATGATCGTATTACTCTATTGTAATTTCTCAGTGTGGAACACCCAGGCCAAAACGATATCAGCATGTTGGCCAGGAACATTATGGAGGAAGGTTATTAGTCTGGTTCGCACCACAAGCACCTTTTTGTAAAGCGCGAGCTCTCCCCCGGGGGGGGGGGGGGGGCGGGGAGAAATGCCTGCGCACAATACTGAGCATACATATTCCATCGTGGGAGGACAGAGAGCCGTCGTCTCAGAGCCGTTCAGGCCAAATAAAACCTTGGATCGGAAACTTCAGTGAGTGCCATGTTTTATCCCCGCCATATCCCACGCGCACCAACTCGCGAGCTTTTGTCAGATCCACACTTTCCAGGAAAAAAAAAAAAACCGTGTGTGGCTTACACGCCGATTTATTTTTTTTCTGCGCCCAACCTTAATTTCAATACACAGCTAATTGGGTTTATCCTGCGCATGGCTGCTGGAGAACTAAAACGGTCCCAACACGCCACAAGGACCGGTAAACCACATGACGCGCTGGAATGCTTCAAACCTGTATAAATTTCTTGATGCAACAAGGCACCGCCGGTTCAGAGCTTCGTTTGGGTTAACGCAAATACTCAGGACTCCGCAAATTAAGACCTCCAACGTCTACTAGACCTAGACCCGAGCTAGACATGTTAGACCCTCCCCGCGTTTACAGAACCTAGACCAGTCACGGCTGTACTAGACACTAGGACCCCACTAGGTGTGTTAGACCTCGGCGGCGTCTAACCAGACCCTAGACCTACCTGCACATTGTGTAGCATCTTATCCTAGTTATCATGGTGCAATATGGGAATGTTAGATGTCGCTTAGCACCGACAGAGAGATATGGTGTTTGTTTCTCTTCCTTCTGACAAATACCTTATTGAAGGTCTCTTCGGATAAAAGCCATCTAGCAAAATTGCCTTAAATTTTAATTGTAAATGGGGGTTGGTGTGGGTACGCGGTTTGTGCGTGTGGGGTCGGTGCCGTGGCATCACCCTTGGGGCTACGTCGTCCGCTCAGCGGGTCCCAGAAGTTCGACGGAGGGGTCGCGAGGGTTGCCTGCTCCCGGATTAACTTCTTCTTCAGCTTCTTGGGTCGGCTTGGGCGAAGTGAAGAAAGTTTTCCAGCCTTCCCGGCTTTCTGCGTGAGACAGGCCCTGAGAAACAAGAGAGGAAAAGAGTTGAAAAAAACACCCACCAGGTATGCAGAGAAAATAAAAGGGATGCCGGCCGTTCACAAGATAAAACATTTTCATGCACGGATTCTGTTAGAGAGAAACGACTCCCCAATGAGGCGGTTTGTCGACCCTGGCCCCCAAAGGCTTTCTCACAATATAAATCCCAAAGACATCAGTCTACCCTCAAAAGCAGCGGGTTAGCGTTCATGAGGCCCAGATTGTGTTTCTGTTGAACGCGCCGCGCGTATACCACAGCCCACCTCCTCGTCGATCAGGTGGACCGTCACCGCTAACCTCCTCTCCTCTGTCACCTTGGATCTGGAACCACCGTACATTGGGGGTTTGGGGATTATCATCAACTAGAGGACAGACAGATTCATTTGTGTGTGTGTGTGTGTGTGTGCGTGTGCGTGTGTGAGAGTATTGGCTGTATAAAGTACAGAATAGTTAATATCAACCCTAATGAATAAAAAAATAGATATATGTTTGTCGTGTGTGGGGCTTATTGTAGAGATTCATTAAATGATGGATTGGCTTTGAGGGGATATGAGCTATAGATATTATTATGGGTTTCTCACAACAACCTAAAATTGTATTAAGGTATTTGTAATCAATAAAGTGACAAAGAATGAACAAAAACAAACGATCAAGGCCTAGTGCCGAATTGTGAATTCATGATTACTATGATTATGAATGCAGGACACCTGAATAAAGTAATAATTAAACGATGGGTCTGAATCAGGACGGATGGGAATCAGGCCTTACTAGTTCTACTGCCTCCGCCGCCGCCTCGTCTCCCTCTCGCTTCAGGGGGTAGTCGGTGTACTCGTGGGAGGGGTCCCCCATGAACCGACCCTTGGCGGCCCTGGACACCTCCCCCACCATAGCGTCGTCTGCTGGGGGCAGCAGGTGCCACTCCATACAGTTGAAGCTAAATTGGAGCTAAATGGGCCGAGGGCAGACCACATCACACACACACCAGCTCACACGGCACACAGCGACACAACAACACGCACACGCACACGCACGCACGCACGCACGCACGCACGCACGCACGCACTCACACACTCACACACTCACACACACACACACACACACACACACACACACAGAGACCAGATACGAGTAAACATTGTAGTGTCTTTGCGTGATTTTTATAAATTAATATTTTAATTAGGTTTTCCAAGCTTACCTGTAGAGAAAACTGTTTGTCCTTCAACTCATCACGACCTTTCCCTTGGGCAATGAAATAATCTTCCTTTATTCCCAATACCTTGCCCCAGAACATGACGCGGTTGTACTTGTAGTTCTTCTGCAGGAGGACCAGTGACGTCTGCAGGGCGGCCCTCTGCTCGCCGTTCAGCGCGTGGCCGCTGCCGGAGACCAGATCCAACGAGTAGTACAGCGTGTTGTGGGTCCATTGGTTCCTTCTATTGCATAATAATATATATATTAAGGGGGGAAAAAAATGTTAAAGTGAGTGAAAGTGTGAATGGATATGCTGGACGGAGCTCGTAAGACGCTAACCGAAACCAATGAGCCCAACAATGTTGTCATAAGCAACGCATGAATTACATCTTCTTTGCGCGTGCGCCAATGCCATGGGTGTGCGGTGATTGTGAGTCGCAACAAACTTTGAGGCTGATTTTGGGCACAAACGAAGGCGAGCTTTGTTGTTTTTCACAAAAAAACAACCCCAGAAATAACACACACAATAAAAGTATCCGTTTGTTTAGTAAGCAGTTAACTATCCCCGCCCCTTTTTAAGAAAGCAGGAAACGAGCGTCTGACATGTGGATCAGCAGTGATTGATTGATAGAGTTGGCGTGCCGGGAAAATAAGTTCAATGCTGCCGGCAGGATGGGACATCCCAAAGAGACAGTTTACTCTACTGATTGAGCCGAATAAACAGCTGGCAGGATGCATGCACACACACGCACAAAGTCACACACACACACACACACACACACACACACACACACACACACACACACACACACACACACACACACACACACACACACACACACACACACACACACACACACACACACACACACACACACACACACACACACACACACACACACACACACACACACACACACACACACACACACTGGATCCTGTATGTTTCACTGTGGACAGCATGACATCGGGAAATGGATAGGAGGAACGGGTCTCACAACTTGCTGGCTGTGACATCTAGTGTCAACACACAGTATTTGTGTATGAACGGACGCATGAGTACCAGAAAAAAAGAGCAAGAGGGATGGGTTTAATATTTTATTTGTTACAAATAGATCATGCTTGTGTGTCCCAACTGGTTATTTTAAACTACACGGCCCTTTATGGGGGTCAAACTGTTGCTGCAGACTGCACATTGATCAGACATGCAACAGACACAAGACAAATAAAGTATAATTATTATTATCTCGGCTAGGGCGTCATCTCTCATCCAGCGGAAACGTAATGGAGATGGTATGAGGGAGATTAAATACCACTAATAGCCGGGGTCGATTTGTGTCCAGGGTGCATATTGTACCAGGGTCATAGCACAGGAAAGCAGGCGAGGAAGACCAGGATAACATTGGAATAATAACTAACAGACTCTCTGAGGATGGACATAAAAGGAGGTCAGAAAGTCTCAAGGTATTCAGGAGCAGTGTGATAACAACCACTGCTCTGGTCAACGTCAATGCTGTAATTTAAAAGCACATCCATCAGGAGAAACATGTGAACCGATGATGGATTCAACACGATAGACGTTTACCGGTGGGCTCATTTTTCGCAGGTTGACGATTTATCAATTTAACCGCGAAACTTCCAGTGTAATTTGGGAATCCAAACATTTTTGGTGTAAATTGGACATGAAGGATCATGTAGAACTGTCTGGAAAAAGACAACACTGGAAACGTTTTTGCTTTGGTCTCGGTGCGGTAGAGCAGAACTACACTCTGTTTTGGGACATCAACCCACTGATCCGTCTATGTATACTGACTTATTTCATCCGTAAGGTTCAACAGGGAGGTCAGCTAACCTTGAACAGCAGGTGGGTTCAGGTCCAGGGATAAACTGGGGATAGTACGGTTGAAAAGCTGCATTCTGTCGGCATCCTTTAGAGTGTGTGTGTGTGTGTGTGGTGGGGGGGGGGGCTTTTCCCATGTCACACCTTGCCCGTTGCCTGTTTGGCTGTACTTCTGCTGGTTCATTTAGCTGGTGGCCTCAGCCAACAGGACCTCCAGCCGGGGCAGGCATTTGAGTGAGCCAACGGTGGGGCGGGAGAGTGGGACGACTTTTAGCCACTGTGTGACCCACTTAAATATCAATGTCATGAACACACAATCTCTGGCCCCCCCAATACACACACACACACACACACACACACACACACACACACACACACACACACACACACACACACACACACACACACACACACACACACACACACACACACACACACCATGTGGAAGTATTTGGTAGGATTAAATTTGTTAACACAGTCTGTAGCTCCCCCCGAACCCAGCCATCCTTGATGCCCCCCAGTAACCCAGGCAAGGGGCGGGGTTTTCATTGTCGGACCCTCAGCGTTTGGCTTCTGTGTCAGCCCCTGCTGCCCTGGGAACCTCACCTCCCAGGCGACCGCCGTTGCCATGGCACTAATCCCGATGGGACAAAAGATGGGAGCGCCACAGAGCATGCTGCTGCCGCAGCACCCCATTGGCTGCAACGATCCCACGCGATAACACGATTGGCTGCAGCAATGTTTACATACAAATCGGAAAGGGTCAGAGATCACACCCATCAATCTTGGTGGTGACGCGGAGGAAACGTGTTTTAAGTCTTAATTAATACGCACGCGGGAATGCTTCAACGCTTGAAACCACACACACACAGACACACACAGAAACACACACACACACACACACACACACACACACACACACACACACACACACACACACACACACACACACACACACACACACACACACGTTCTTCCTAAGTTCATTGGCCCTTGTGGCCAGAATGAAGTGAGTATTAAGAAAGAAGGGGCGAGCTGCCTTAATAAAGAGTGTCTGAAGCGTAATGAAGCACAGGCAGTCACAATGCCAAGAATGTGTTAAGGGCCCTGGGTTCATTGGGTTTAACACCTTCACACATAAACAAGCAAACCAGTGGTGTTGTGAAGTGTTTTGATTCGGGGGGTAGTAGACTATCACGTAAATACCACAGAGTAAGGGCAGGGGATTTGACCGCATCTTACACAGCAACTGAGCGTTTGTCTTAGCCTTCCGAGACCTCCCTGATCTCGCGAGTTTACATTCAGTTTCTCAGAATCGGTCGAGGGCTCGACCCCGTTGAAAGGCTTTTCCGAAAATTTTTGAAGTCATACAACCAATCAGTGCTCAGAGGAGGGAGCCAGGACTGCCACGGTCTGCCAAATTTTGAGAAATATGGCAAGACGCAAGAAAAGTGGAGCAATCTACAGAGCAATGAAAAACCCAAATCGTTTTTGAACAAGGTAAGGCTGTGGACATTTTTAGAAAGAGTATTATTGTGAAACACATACAAACCCTGTTTTAGCTTTAAAGTTGTACTTGGTGCTAACATGCACTCATGAACCCATCATTTCGCTCCTAATTTACTGCATACCCAAGCATAAGGCAGTGACTGACATTGTAACCAGCTGTACCCTCTTCCAAATATCCCCAAAATAGAGAATATAGTGTTTTCTTTAACCCTCACCATGATCTCCCCTAACAGCATCAGAGATATGCTTTAAGAAAACAAGAGCGGCTGGTGCTGTAGCAACCTCCATGTGAAGTTTGAACCTCTGAATTTGAGACGTTCAGCTGGGAAACATAACTGGGACTAGACCAATTCTTACGCACACGCGCACACACGCACACGTACGCGCACGACACACACACACACACACACACACACACACACACACACACACACACACACACACACACACACACACACACACACACACACACACACACACACACACACACGCGCGCGCGCAGGCCTGGAAGTTAGAATAAAGCCTGTGAGTCTGCAGTACGAACATTATATCAGGTCAGGGGTCACTTTTGAACTGTGCAGTGGCGTTGGAATGTGGTGTGCATGAACCATATATTATATATAAGTGCTACATCCCACGTATAAAAGACAAGATCTCTATATCATGTGTCCAATATAAGACTTGCAACGCCTTCTCAGCTCATCTGCAGGAGCCACAGGAGGATATCTGAACAGCTGTTGCATGTGACCTTGTGTTTATTAACAAGTATCTCTTCTGTGTGTTTGGGCGATTAGTAGATTCCCATGGTGCACTTTAATTCCATGACTATATTAACAGGCTGTGTTTATTATTTTTATCTGGGGTGTTTTATCATAAAATAAAATGTGCCAGATCCCAGTGCCAAATGGAGAACGGGAGCAAAAAAACAATAAGGCAAAGATTGAATGTCTATGAAACAAAATCAGGAATGCATGGATTAAACATTTTATGAGGTAACGAAATGTAATATTTGAAATGAGAGCCGCTTTTAAGTTATACCCAGTGTATACAGTCATCATGGACACTGTAGTTTATTCCAGTGTCTTCCAAAGTGTGTATTTGAACATGGTTATTGGAAATCATTCATCCGGTATCTCCAAACAGTGCAGTTATTGCATCATCATAATTCTCCATGCCTGTTAAAAAGGCTGTTTGACAGTCAACAGGCAAAACACAGGCTAAACGGACCCTTTTAATGTTTTGTCCTGCTCCATGAAAGAGACCTTGACTGGTGAGTTGCAGTAATAAGATGACCCTTTGGAGGTCCATATGGACCTCCATATGGAGGTCTTTAATGGTAACGCGGGCGTCTGCGAGGCAATAAGGGACTGCTGGTTTAGATGTATATACATGTGCATGCATCCGCCAGCTAATTAGTAACACATGACCAAGAGCAGAGTATGTCACCCGCTAAAGCCAGGATGTACTTATTTGTTGCAAAGCCGTTTTGTTGCTACTGTTTTTCCACCGCTATTTGGCCGGAGATTTAATGTAGCCCTCTATTAGGGTACAATGATCCTAATCCCAGAGACAAAAAAAATCAATCACAAAGCTGAATAGAAATCCTCTATTCATCTTTCTTGACAACCATGGCGTGTTTTTCCCCTCAGCACCTCATTGGCCATATTTAACAACTGCTACCCATGGCTGCAGAAACAGACCCTTGAATGACAACAGTTCTCTTTTTTGTTCTTGTGGTGTGATGGTGAGAAGGATGCAGAGGCCATGGTGGGGAATGTGGAGGGAGGGAGGGAGGAGAGGGAGGGAGGGAGGACAAGGGAATTGGACTGGAGACAATGGTGAGAGAGAGAGAGAGAGAGAGAGAGAGAGAGAGAGAGAGAGAGAGAGAGAGAGAGAGAGGAGAGAGAGAGAGAGAGAGAGGAGAGAGAGAGAGAGAGAGAGAGAGAGAGAGAGAGAGAGAGAGAGAGAGAGAGATCAGGTGAGGAGGTGGAGTAACGATGAGGACTGTGCAGAGAGGCGGCGCCAGGGTTCATAGCAGTGTCATGCCCAGTTAGGATTCTTCAATGCAATTCCCGGTCATTCCGAATTCTTTTGTTTTACTGGGTTGTGGATGACTTCAGATTTCCGAGATGCGCCAGGGTCAGCCCTTCTTGGCTCAACAGTGCCCCCCGTTGGCTCGGTTGGGAATTGCACGACGCCACTCGTAATAGCTCACAACCAGCCCGCAACCAAACTCACAACTGAACAGAGTTGACGTCAAGTTGTTTACTTTATTAGTTAAAATAAAAAACGTTCTCATTTTGATTTGTTTGTCAATTCATGTGCAAATGAGCAACCATAGAATACAAAAAAAAGAAAAAAAAAGTTCACTCTCCAAGCCTCGGCCTTCGTCCCTTCAGCGGGGTTGTTGTATTAAGCGATACATTGACATTTATGTTTGTACACGGATATATTTTCTTCCACAAACAGGAACATTGTGTTCGAAAAAAATAATTCTCCTCTGCACATTTCCATTCGTCGTTTAAAAAAGGCACAATGAAGGATTCAACAATGTTTCGAAAGCCGTGTGGACATGTTATTACAAAGGAAGTTCAGCATAAGAGAGCATGTTTTGATCCACTTCTAAAGTTGACAGAAGCATTATAAAAGTCTCCCCCAAAATTATATTAATAGAATAACGATAGAGATGTGCACATTGTTAACATATTGAATATTGAATTCTTGTTATACCAAGCAACACCCTGGTCCATATCAGGACAACATTATACTTCCAGCCTGAAACCGTATTGAAAGACAGGAATAACACCAACAAATCGGAGACACAAGGGGTGTAATGCGACGCACAACTCATGCACAGCATTCAAAATGCCAAGTAAAAGAAAGTCTGGCACATGAACTCCATGCTGAGATTCAAAGGGCACTTCTTGATTTTGACATTGATTGAGGACAGCAGACATTTTGACCAATGATGCGTCACCGCCAAATCAAAGACATTTGATGTTCTATATTTCGAAATTAAAAATTTTGAAAAAAATTAAAAATTTCGAAATTCGAATTTCTCTTAAAAATAACCCCTATTTTTAAGAGCTCATTAGAGAGAATAAAATATTAAATAAACATAGAAAGCCTTTAAGCCTACAGTAGGTCAAGTCGCACCGAAACGTAAAAAAAAAAAAACCCACAACAGACCAAATCTCCAGTCTACACCAGACTGGGATAGCTTCCATCACATCGGAAAGAAGCACAGTGCCCTGCGTGCGGGATTGGATACCTTCTAGTCCTTCCACCTCCCTGGACCCTAACGGGGGGGGACTCAAGCCAGCAGAAGGGTATCGTCTACTGGGCTAGCAGAGTGCTGAGGGCTGCATTGTGTGGAGCCGTAAGACGGTGGCGATTGAGCCCCTTCCGGTTCCTCTGTACTCAGCACTCTGGGGAGATACACCTGTGGACGGACAGAGACAGAGAGAGGTAGACACACACACACACACACACACACACACACACACACACACACACACACACACACACACACACACACACACACACACACACACACACACACACACACACACACACACACACAGAGAGAGAGAGAGAGAGAGACGAGGCAGACAGAACAAGCAATGAGACCGATGGACGCAAGAGGGGATACACTCTGTAGTTTGGTTCAAAGCTTGTTTCCCCTCATGGGATCCATTAGAAGCACACAAATGAGATATCAAAATGTACCATAGCGTGCTCGGCCTTTTCATCTGTCTCTTCGTCCTCTTCCTTCACCTGTATCATGAACAAAGGGAGATGTTGTTGGCATGGATGCCGGCACACGACATCACACACACACACACACACACAGGCACACACACACACACACACACACACACACACACACACACACACACACACACACACACGACACACACACACACACACACTTACCGAGTAGTTATGCGGACTGAGATACTTGAAGTTTCCAAAGCAGGTGTAGCCCGTGAAGATGAACACGGTGACACACAGAACCACAAAGGTGAAGAGGGACGTAACAGCCATGAAACCTGAACACACACACACACACACGACGCGCCGCACACACACACACACACACACACACACACACACACACACACACACACACACACACACACACACACACACACACACACACACACACACACACACACACACACACACACAGGGCCGGATTAACGCATAATTACCAAAGATCTGTGATCAGAGGAACAATAAACAGCTTGGACCCAATAAAAGGTCCAAGCTGTGGTGACGCGTCGGCTTAAAGAGGTTTCCAGTTCCACTTCAGGTCACCCCGGCAACCACTCCAGTAACAAACAGGCCCCCCAACAGCCTGAGGGGGGTGCGGGGTTGCGGCGGTCGTGTCTCACCCATCCGCAGCACCGAGAAGAAGTAGAGGCAGATGAGGCAGATGATGGGCGCGGCCAGCGCTTGGTTGACGGCGGCCAGGTGCACCTGGCGGTCCAGGCGGGTGGGCAGGAAGGCAAAGTACAGGTTGTGTTTGTCCACCAGGTGCTTCAGCAACAGGTACAGCAGGCCTGGGGGGGGATGCGTTGGGATGAGGGATGAGACGAGAGGAGGGTCTGTGATGTTTGACACTTGGGGCCAATCCCGTTTTTAGAAAGCTGGATTAATTGGTTAGTTGACGCTTTTGGTTCAAAGAAGCCTCTTTAAATGTTGTCGAGGTTTCAATGGGTCACACCTGCGAACATACGCTGCGTATTTAGCTTGACAGGAAGGAGGGGGGGGGGGGTGGCCATTGATAAATGTGTGTGTCCTTGTATTGCATGTGCACGTATGGTGAATTGGTCCTTCTGTTTGTGTTTTATTAAAATAAGTGGGTTGACTGTGACAAGAAAAGTGTGTGTGTGTGTGTGTCTGTGTGTGTGTGTGTGTGTGTGTGGTGTGTGTGTGTGTGTGTCTGTGTGTCTGTGTGTCTGTGTGTCTGTGCGTCTGTGCGTCTGTGCGTCTGTGCGTCTGTGCGTGCGTGCGTGCGTGCGTGCGTGCGTGCGTGCGTGCGTGCGTGCGTGCGTGCGTGCGTGCGTGCGTGCGTGCGTGCGTGCGTGCGTGGCGTGCGTGCGTGCGTGCGTGGCTGTGCTGTGTGCGTGCGTGCGTGCGTGCGTGTGTGTGCGTGGTGCGTGCGTGCGTGCGTGCGTGCGTGTCGTGCGTGCGTGCGTGCGTGTGTCACTGCTCACCGAAGGGAGCTATGATGGGGCAGATGATGCTGTAGGACATGATGACGGTGAAGACGCACAGGGTCCAGCTGTACATGGCTCCGTACTCAAACTCATAAGCCTGGTTCTGTAACACAAAACAACAGCAGCAGCCATTTTGGACCGTCCTCCAGCACTTCCTACCGCCGCCGGAGGGATACAGGTGTGCCCTTTGATTGAGCGCAGACATGTTTAAACACAGTGGGATATTTACCAAGCACAAAACAAAAAATCGACACAGAGCGACGGTGGAAGCAGAATAAAAAGAAAATGAAAAGGTCAGATCACATACCGACATTTAAAAGGATTGTGGGAATGATGAATTAGGATTAGTTCATTTGTGTCTCAACATTACATTCCAGGTCGGGATTCTTGTGTGACCTCACACGATCATGAGAAGAAAACCACCAAAGGAGTACCGGTAATAAGAAATGATTTAGAAACAGCTGTTCCAAAGATAAACAGTTATTCTTAGTAACGCGCAGCCACAGAAAACAGCGCTTAATATTCACAATAGTGGACAACATTTTCTGTTATTACTGCATTGATCTATTTATGGGCGATCTTCAATCCCAGCCACAGACATTTCTGCTAGCGTATACGACTCCGCCGCTGACCTGTTTGACGTACTTCCTCTCCGCGGCGGAGCGGGCTAGCATCATACGGATGGTGTAGAGCAGTAACCCTGGCAACCGCAACAGCTCCATCCCCGAGCCTAGCAGGCCAGCGGCGATCACGTAGTTGACGAAAAACGCTCCTTGGTCAGGTAAGAAAACGCACCTGGAGAAAAAAGACGGGAGGACGTTGGGAGTGGTTCCGGGTTAGATACTCAATGTCCGCGGTCTAACTGTAGGCATCCAAGAGGCTTAACCTCCTTAATGACGTCATATATCCTATTTACAATGTAAATCACTATCACTATAAGTTTCTGCTGAATGTCAGGCACGACATGTAAATGTATATTGTGAGTGTGGATCACATGTGTGACGCAAATAATATAAATGGGGTCCATTTTTTGGAGGTCTCACGAGGGCGATGGTTTGAAAAGAGCTGAGCCTCTCTTTTAGACCCGTCTGAGTAGAGTGCGACAAATCACACAAACGCGCGTGGACGACTTACTCAAACCTCATCTTCCCCTTGTCAAGAAAGTCTTTGTCGAACAGCCAGGGGAGGAACACTGAAAGGCTGAGAGAGGAGACAAGAGGAGTTCAGACCACAGAGGAGTAGAAAGCCTGCCAGAAGCCAATAACACATCCATAAAAAAAACAGGCCAAGCTCACAAAAAACGATGGCATGAGGGTAGACGGACCAAAAAACGCATTACACCGCATGACCTTGCAATAATGTTAAACGGAACAATCTGGAAAATGGTGGACGTGACATGCACGCCTCTTTCTGTTTAACGACCCCTCAGACAACCAAGACTGTGTGGAAGCCGGCGGACTCGGCAGCAGACAGCTGCTCCCGGTGCGCCGACGTTACGCAAGCATGACTAAAAAGAGCGTCCTCCGGTGAGGAGCAGGTGTTCTGGGTGTCGTGGGGGTGGGGGTACCTGGTGAATCCCAGAGAGGGCAGGATCAGCACCATGAAGAGCAGGAATATATACAGTTTGTGCATCATGCTCTGCTGTTCGCTGGACCTGAGGAGAACAAGACCACAACAACACGGAGCACTGGTTGACATGAGGTTAGATAGGACGGTGTAGATCCTCTTACATCTTTAAACCTGTAGTGACCGTGTGGAAATAACTGTACAGCAGCATACACTCATGTGTGTGTGTGTGTGTGTGTGTGTGTGTGTGTGTGTGTTGTGTGTGTGTGTGTGTGTGTGGTGTGTGTGTGTGTGGTGTGTAGTGTGTGCTGTGTACTGTGTGTGTGTGTGTGTGTGAACGGAAGCACACGTTTGCCCTCTGTTGGTTCTGGACCCACAGTTTGAGAACCGGTGCAAAACAAAAAAAAAAAGTCCTTTATGCCTGTGACCCCCTCTATACGTCCCAGCGCTGTCTTGCGATTGGCCCGCCCAGACCGCTTGACCCGACTTCCCTCCAGGTTCTCTTGTACGCCAACGGAGCAAAGACGACCAGGGTGGTGCCACACGAAACAGGAAAAGGAACAAAAGGCACCCCCCAAAAAGTACGCCACGAGGAGGTCTCACCTGCTCCAGTGAAACTCTCCCAGCGTGCAGTAGTAGACGATGGTCGGCAGCAGAGCGGAGAAGGACCACAGCAACAAGGTGGGAAAGAACTGGCTGACGACGGCACTCTGGGGGGGGGGAACGCAAACTAAGAACAAACCTCCCGTGTTTAGAGCAGCCGTCCATCCCTCCCCAATAGGCTGAGGTGCTAGTGTGTGTAGGGCTGGACGATTAATTGAATTCAAACCGACATCGCTGTTTAATGGGGCGCGATTAGCAAATCGCAAAGGCAAATCGCAAAGGCTTATAAATTTTCTTTTTTATGATTTTGTTTAGGATTTGTTACTGTTACTGACAGGAGATCAGCAGCTCTCATATTTGTTTTACAATTCAATAGTTAAATAAAGATGTTATAACATCAGTTCATCTCAACACATCGGCCTGGCCTAAAGGAAACTGCAGTTTATATGTTGGCTGCTTCCCGTGTTGTGTCGGTCGTACTATAGAAGGATGTATCTGCTTTGGGGAATAATGCAAAACATGAGGATCTTTAAAAATAAAAAATAGCATACTAATCCGCAATCGCAGCATCGCTCGAAATAATCGCAATTCGTTTATTTCCCCCAAATGGTTGAGCTCTCAGTGAGAGGGCGGCGCTCACGTTGAGGTAAGAGATGTTCTGCGTGACGTTCAACCGGTCCATGGTGTTGAGGATGATGGAGGGGGTGGTGAAGAAGGTCAGCAGGACGATGAGGAAGAGGTTGAGGACGAGGCAGCGAGCCCACCAGCCCACGCCCTGCACCGAGAGGTTCTCCCTGGAGCAGAGAGGGAGGGGAGGAGGCCGAGGACCAGGCGGTGAGCTCCGTGAAGGGACAGGGAAGGACCTCACTGGTCGCTGCTTCAACCAGCGAATCTTGCAGATACCAATTTTTCCCTTAGTTCGTATAATAATAAATATAAATATTTAAAAACAACACCTAAATCTTTTTCGTGACCAGCGTTACGTTGATCAGAAAGCCCAGAGGTGTAGACCTACAGTCATGAACTCAATGCCACCTTTGAAATGACATAGAACTAATCTATTGTTATGAAAAACTTAAAAGAAAAAAAAGTCCAATATCGTAACCAAGTCAACAAGTCAAATACAGAGTTTTGTCATCGTAGTTTGGCCAGTCAACCTGGTGAATGTCTATTAAACTACGTTGAGGAGAGCTTCAGTTCATGGTATCTAGAGCTACGCAGATCCATACAAAACAAAACCACCAACAAGACTGCAAAATGGATTATTCCCATGCAAACTAATACAAATGAATACATGCATAAATAAACAGGCGCAAAACGATAAGGGAACTGCAAACCGTGGGTCAAATATTATAATCTCACCAGTAAATGTTTATGGGATGGGGCGCGAAGGAGACCCTCCACCTCTTGGCTTTCAGAGCTGCGCTGTGGGTGGAGGGCTGGGGCTCCCATCCGCCACAAACACACCCACACCCCGCCCGGCCGGCCTCGGTGTCGGCCCCGCCCCCACAGTCCAGGGCGTTGAAGTCTTTGAGGATGCTGAAAGCAACCCATCTCGGTTCAAAGTCATTCAGCAGCTGCTTTCATCCAACTCATCCAATATGTAATATAGACTCTAAGACCAACGGGAGGCATGCGATCCATCCTGGAGCAGCTACGAATCAAAGTGCTGCAAAACTTTAAGAGGCCGTTCCCAAAGAACAGACAATTAAAATACAGAAAGAAGTGTAACAAGTCTATTCAAACAAACTCGTGAAATGTCTGATGTGTTACTGGCAAAAGGGACACGGCGAGAGCTGTTACAAATAAAAAAATAACCCTCATGTTGAATTAAAATAAAGGAAAAAAAAATAAGGGATGTTTAAAGAGGCTTACTATTTGGCCATGGCCTCAGAGTGTAATGTGACAAAGGCTATCCCCAGGGGGCGCTGTGGCACCAGTTCCCTCTGCTTGCTCACTTCTTCCAACAGAGCTGCCTCTTGATTGCTGTAGTACTCGATCGCGTCCACCTGAACACACACCGCCCAAATGAGAAGGTTACCTTAACTGTAAAAGGTTGATTGATGACTCGGAGCCGTGACAGTTTAGCTCTCCTCCGTTATGCCACTGGATGTGTTGTATTTCATGGATATAGATGTGTGTACGTCATTTTAATACACAAAAATGATAGATAATGGAGTAGTCTGCTTACTATTTTCAACTTTCCGTCTACATACGCCTTTAAGACCTTTGCCCTCAGAGCTACAGAAATAGTATTAGTGTCTAGACTCTAAGCAATTCCTTGATCTGATAAAACTCAACAATAGATGCACCAACAAGTGTTAAGGAAGGAAATGACAATGCACTTCTTGTTTGTCTGTTGACAACCTTCAATCTATGGGGAACCGCTTCAGTTGAACACGGTTTCAGAGGAGCTTTCAGCCTGAAAAAACAAACGCACGGTGTCGATTATGTAGCTTTTCCTGACCTGCACCCAGGATGCGCACGGCCCACGTGCATGTCCTGGCATTCTTTCACATCGTAAAGTGTCTCAGCTCCTCCTTTCATCAGACTCTCTTTTTTTGTGATCATTTGATGCGTCGGACCGACTCAAAAGGAAGGAAGATTCCCGCCACGCGTGTGGGCAGAAACCGCTGACGTCTGCCTCCTCATACGCAATCGCTCACCTTCTCACAATTGCAGCACGCGCAGCAGCATAGTATGTTACACCGGCGGAGGTTGACCGCCCCGCGTTTCCCCGTCCTCTCCAGGTCCTTCTCGTAGTAGCGCAGGTTTTTATGAGCTCGCATCCTGGGATAGAAACATGAAGGAGCATTGGGTTTATTTCCCCTCGATGTAGGGGGATTTCTCATGTGAGGGATGCTCTGGCCTGGGGGGGGGGTACCTCTCCTTGTCTAGCTGGATGAGCTTGGACACGTCGTAAGCCAGGGTGACTGCGGTCACCTGGCATGTAGGGTACGCCTCCCTTCAGAACACAAGCAGAGTGGGGCTGGTCAATGTCACTTATGGGGAGCTGCATTACAATTCAGAGGCACAGTCATGGATTAATATATGGTCGGACACTATATATTCATTTTTCACTCTCCTGCTTTTCAAATACATCTTTGAGAAGTGCATCTTACAGGGGTATAATAAGTCCCACATTATGAAAACAGAATAGCAGAACATGCAGTTAATCATGATATTTTGTCCATATTAATCAGAGCCCGCAGTCAAATAATGATACGTTACGTTACTTACGTAAAATGCGATTTCACTTCTTCATCAGTGGCTTCTTTCGGGACTGAACGCACAAACAGAGTGTTTCTGGCCTGCAAGACAGTAGCCACAACATGACATTGTGCAAAAAAATTTGTACACTCTTGATTTGGTCTTTGATGATTTAAGTGAAGCATGAAAAGTAGTTTGGCTTGTATTTTGTTTTTATTAAGTCTGTTTAGCCAGAAATGTGCGTTGGGAAGAAAGTACTGCTAGCTTACACAGTTTGAGTAATGGTCACTTGCAGAACAGTCATGATAATATTGTAACACAATATCAGAGATATTGGCAGTCGCCTCATTTCCCAGCCACATTGACAAAGATGTAGTTCATCTTACGGCCTATAGGTGTCTCACACTGGTTGGATGCATAAAGACCGCCAACCATCCGATGTTAATGGGAAAGTTGTGACTTAATTATTGCATTACAGAACAAATAGATTTGATATTTTTAAGTAAGGGCTAGTGGATCGTTCCTTTCCATTTAATCTATTTTGAGGGGTCCCGTTTTCTTGTTTTATCTCATTAAAAAAAAATGCTAGCGATTTAATATGATTTTGAAATAATGAGTTTTGACAACGGACCACAGCAAGTCGGTTCTCTTCCTGCACTGAATTTTCCAAATAAGGATAGTTTCCGCCGCTGGTTGCATCAATCTTTAGCAATGGCGGTGCCCGTGACATGAAATCTAAGGCTTCATAAGAATTGTAGTGTAAACAAATGTGTGAAGTACAAGCACGCTGTATCCTTCTACATTTTTACAGTCTGGTTTAATCACACACTCACCGTCTCCCGGCGAGTGCCCTTCATCTGCGACGTGTAGTGCCGCAACAGCACCACGGTCACGATCAGATACAGAACGGCAAACACCGTGTGCAGCCACAACAGGTTGTCCCTAGAGAGCGAGTCAACTGTTAAAAGAGAAGCCATCATGTCTCCACCATGCTAAACTAATGTCAGATCCAACACAGGGAAATATCAAGAGACGCATGCGTGGAAAGGGATAATCACCCTTGCGAAAGATTGGCGATAGTCGTCCTTCCAAAATCGTACGGGTTACCACCTTTGGATGAAAATTAAAAAAAATTGAATTATTGATTATTGATTGATTCGGAATTATTGACCGCTAACATTGACTTCCATACATCACACCACGCATGGTGCAGGAGTTGACCAAACATACCCAACCCTACAAGCGGGGTTGGCGGTTGGGGGGGGTTCTCCTTTTGAACGTTTAACGGTAAACATCACACACCTAGCAGGTCCCCGGACAGGTTGACCGGGAGGATGACGGCGAGGGAGGCGGTGGTGACCAGGGCCAGAAGGAAAATGAGGTGGCGCTGGAAGGACATGTAGTGGACCGCGTCGATGCCACACTTGGCCTTCATCGTCTCTGAGCTGTGGCAAAGGGCGATGCAGGAGAGACATGGGTCAGGAGACCCAGCACAGGGGAGCAATGACACACCACACGATAATGACACCGCGAGTATCTCCGCTGGGGCTAACCTTAACTCTGCGTGGACCCTCAAGCAAGGACTGAGCTAGCACACTCTGAGCCGAAAACGACAGCTAGCGAGTCAGTGTTGAGTGCAATGTTTCAGCAAAGTGTTGTTATTACTGTAGACCATTACACCAGACCACATGCATCTATTGTTTCCGATAAAGGGTGCAGTTGGTTTTTTGCCCGGCGATATGGAACCTGAACCCGACACTGACTAACGGAGGGGCGCATCCCTAGTTCCCATGTGTCTGTAATTTAGATTTGGTCAACATAAATTCTGCTAAGCTGATAAGAACAGACAATTGAGTTATAAAGAACACTCCCTCCACTCCTAGGACGGAGCGACTAATGTACATCATAAAGAACACCCCCTCCATCCCTATGACAAACAGGCTAGTGTTAATTATAGAGAAAACGCACTCCATTCCTATGATGGACTAGTGTAGACCATAAAGACCACTCACTCCATTCCTATGACAAACTAGTGCAGACCATAAAGACCACTCACTCCATTCCTATGACAAAGGGAAGCCACGAGCAGCAGCCCTACAGAAGGAGCAGAAAGGGAGACTATTGTTAAAATGCTGACGTAAACATGGCAGTTAATGATGAGACAGTGCGAGATGCTTCATTAGTAATAGACTTAGTCAGACCACGCTTTGATGAGGTGGGACCTTTCAGGTTCAAGACAATTGGCTAACGCCAACATTTGGATCCAAAAGTCCCAAAGAGGGACCTGTACTACTACGGAAACCTGAAATGTCGCCTCTGTGTGTCTTTTGATAAGCATAAAGCATTGATAAGCCATCACTGATAAGCAGAGAACCTTATCAAGCGTTTCCACAAACTGTGGACCGGGAAACGTGACATCACGCTTGATCGGTTACTTGTGGTAACATGACTGCAGATCACGTGGATGACTTTAACAGAAATTCCATCGGCATGTAGGAGACTTTATTGAGACGCGTCTCCGAGGTCAAATCGGATTAGTTCTGGGGCGTACCGCTTCGGTCTCTGGGTCGTCCACGGTGGATGTCATGCGTCCAAATCTGCGATGCGTGGATTCCATGAACCTGAAGAACCAAAAAAAAGTGAGGTTGAGGCTCAGAAACTCAAAACTGCCGTTAAAACACGATTATAGGAGTGCACCTGCAATACTTCATGTTTTACATTCATTTTAGCGATGATTCATGAAATCATATGACTGATTGAGGTCCAAAGACTGACCCGTCGGCTTCTGAGACCAGAGCCAGCCGTCCATAGTCCCAGAGCTTCCCCCTGATGGCCGAGAACAGGACGATCAGGAACTGTGTTTGACGTGAAGTAAACATAACTCGTTAGCACTCATTGTTTCAGTGTGAGACACCTGTACGCGTTCAGTAGGAGGTGGCGTGAGGCTAGCGTTACCAGCAAAGAGTTTGTACTGCAGGTACACTAAGCAAAGCATCAGCTACCTCGACTTTCATTCTGTGAAATCATCAGCTTAGCATTCGTAGCTGCTCGCTTGGCTCATGAAGAAAAAAATCTGTTTAAGCAAGCTAATACAATTTGTGCTGGTCTGGCGACATGACATGGAACAGTAACCAATAAAAAAAAAGGCTAGTTTCAGATTTGGAAAGCCTTGAGTTGAAATTCTAACAAACGAGATTCTGATGTTCTTTGATTTGCAAAATAATGCATTTTCATTACGGCTCCAACGATTAGTCAATAAATCCATTGACAAAGAATGCAATAGAATCCAATTTTGATAATTGTTAATTTTTTAGTTTTAAATCATTTATGAAGTACAAATAACAAGCATTTGCAGCTTAATGTTGCAGCTCAATTTCAATATGTGGTAGGATTAATCAAACAACAAACGTCAGAACAAAATATAGACTATGAAAAGGAAAATGAAAATGGTTAGCTGCAGCCCTTAGTGTCATATGACAAGAAACATTCTGGCTTAATATTGTCTGTAGAATAAGTTGTCATGCATGCTTTACGCTTTACTGTTGCATTATTTTACGTAAAGTAATTTCTGATCACATATTACCAGACACACAGAGACAGAAAACAAAAAAAACACACCAAAAAGACACAGAAGTCTAGCAACAGCACAATGGGCACCCCTCCAAAATGGACGTCCTTCAGGAAGCTGCTCTGGGTGGACGTGGAGCAGTTAGTGTAGTTCACACTGATCGGCGCAGGGGTGCTGTTGCCCACCCACCACATTGACGACATCCTCACCCTGGGGGGGAGGGGGGGGGGGGGGGGGTGAGAAGATGCAAAAAAACAACATATCTGTATAAGTATATCCTGAGTGTATGAATTCCATTGTGTTGTGGTTGGACGTAATGGGGGGGGGGGGCACTTGTCCAAAGTATCGACTAAATATCTTTGAATGGGAATAAATTGGATTGGATTTCCTGTCTCGGTGTCAGACCCAATAGGTCACATGTTCAGCGAGCTGTCAAACCTCGTCCTCCTCCTCACGTGACCACCCCCCCATGTCGGCCAACCATTTCCCTGATACCATGATATTAAAATACAAATGCATCCATAACTCTGTTGTTTGACTAACGACATCCTTCCTTCCTACATATGTTTCGGTTTACTGAAACGTATTACATGTGTTATTTTTTTTACCTAGACATAGTCCTTGGCGTCAACACTGTAATGTAGTTCGTTTCAGTTTGACAATAACAAACCCATAAGCAAAACTCTTGTATGAATTACTGCCCAATGATACCGGTAGAGTAAGCCAAGCATCGGCTACGTCGACCATCACCCAATGAAAACATCCGCTTAGCATAGCTACTGTAGTCATTTTTGCCAGAGATTTTTTTTACCCCAAACAATAATTTTTTAGCAAGCAAATAATTAGTGCTGCTCTGGCGACATAATACGGATATTGACGGACCCAACGTTACCTGTTTTATTGGATGAAAGAGAAATACGCCACGAACCTCGACGATAGAAGGAGGAACTCAGCATGTGTTTAGGAATAGGAGTCTGTTTACTTGTCCTGGTTACATTTCCGCGCCTGCGCAGTTGGTCAGGCAGGCCACTGTTCCTGTAGTACTGGATGCTGCAATTTCAGGACCGCTGTCCTAGGACCCTCTTTATTGGACCCTATTATTTTAACTTGGACGGCGAAGGAATCTTGCGACTAAACTTAAACATCGCTAATCTGAAAGGTTATGTTTAACTTTATCATCCAGCCATCTTAAATGACCAATTTCTGAATCAAGACCTTTACCTATGTGTTATTTGCAACGCCATCCTTTGAGGAATTAGGCTAACTCGCAATCGGTCCTAGGAGTGCGATTCGGAAACGGCAGCCTTCGGTACTGCAGGACCATACTTTTGCGTCAACGTCACTATTTATTTAGCCGCCGTCTTTTAGGGAAAAGGGCAGAAATATAAATGTGTAGTAATATTCTTTAACAAATTTAAGAAGATATGATTTAATGGGGGATTTTTTTCCATGGATCCTTTTGGATAAAGGTTGCAGACAGACAGACAGACAGACAGACAGACAGACAGACAGACAGACAGACAGACAGACAGACAGACAGACAGACAGACACTAATCACTATTATTTTCTCACAAACTAATCAGACACACACACACACACACACACACACACACACACACACACACGCGCGCGCGCGCGCACACACTAACTATCAGAGGATCCACTCTAGAGATAAAGCAGTTGCTATGACAACTCAGCACGTCGCACCTTCCTCAGGTACGATTGAGCTTAAAGGATTGTCATTGATCTTCGCCAAGCTGCTGCAGTCAGCTGCCGACACATTGCACATTTACATTACACTTCCTCCAAGATTAACGATCTGCATATCAATATTGAACTATAAATTCAATGTAAACATGGATATTTTTGCTCAATTTTGCTTTGGAAGGCGCACCGTTTTCGGTCTTAAGTTGCGTTTACTGCAAAGCAGAAAAGTGCAAAATAATTTTAGCTGACCTCTTACCGGCAGACGGTTTGAAGCGACAGATTTCTATTTTTAATTTCTCTTGAACTATAAACGACACAATATTTTTGCAACGCGTGTCCCCTATACGATTACACACATAAAAAGAATAGGCCTACCAGCGTTAATGTTTGTCCAAGGAGATTCACCTCTCCTAATGAGTCATCATGGTCACTTGTCTATTTAAAGGGAGCTGTCAGCGCTTCCTTCTTCATCCTCTCAAACTAGTCTTTCCAGTTCTATGCTATCATTTGCCGGTGTTTGATATCATGCATGTTTTTCTTTGTTTTCTGTTTTGCTTACGAGTTTCTTTTGAATTTTAAAACCTGCTTACCTGCTTTTGGAAGTCCTGAAAGTCTTTATAAATCACCAATACTGTCTGTAATAACTAACAATGTGCAGTGTGGAGGCAGGATCGTCCTTAGCTTGAGTCTGAAGATTAAACCCAGTGTACATGTAAGCAATCCTTGCCAAAGATGCCCATCCCCTATCTGGTAATTTCTTCTCTTCACTTCACTCTGGATGAAAGCATCTGCTTAACGACTACATAATAGTAAATAGTGATCACTAAGTGTTGTCAAACTCACATATTGTCAAACAGTCTGCCGTTGCCAGCTAGTGGCAGACCGTGTAATATGGTGCAGTCTGCGCATTAAAGGTTATTTATTTGACACTCATCGATTGGCTTAAACTCTCTACTAGCCGGCAATAACTCTGACCCAATCAATTGGGAAAGCTGATGGAGGGGGCGAAATGAAGTGCTGCTGCTTGCAGTAGGTCAAACCAGCCCCCTGTAACTTCAGTTCCTACTTCAGTTGCTATATCAGTGCTTTATCAGACTTCTGTGTTCCCAGGTGCTTTCTGATATGCCTGAGAGACCACAATCTTGTGTGATAAGCGTACAGAAATATACAAATGCATGCACTCGACACACATGACATGGACTTCTCTTTCACATTCTGTGACAGTGTGACAGTTACAGTTACCCACAGTTCCTCGTGACGGCAGTACACTTAAAGAGGAGGTTTGAGGGCACCTTAAGCCTCAAACAAGAAGCACCATTCCCCAACTCCAGTGGGAAAAAGGAGGAAGTTGGCTATTGACGATCGAGAGTTATAAATAAATATTATAAATATGTACAAAAATATGGCAACTGACAGGATAACATTTGTGACTATGAAGGAACCATGACAAAATAATGTGTAGGTAAGTTGTAGAGCAGTCACAGCAGGACAAGAGTAAATCTGCAGAAGACAAATTCAAATCAATAGATTTTCCTCGGAGCAGGAAAAGTGACAATAGCACAAGTTACTTATACTTGATTTATCCGATTTTTTAATGACAGTGACAGACCAAATTAGCAGCCATGCAGTGTTCCACCCAGGGTCTAGTTGTCACCGTGTTTTAAACGTCTTTATTCGCGTCACGTGAAAACTACTGGGAGAACCTCCATACTTTACCAGATGCTACAGCAGCTGTGGTTTTCGGAAAAACAATCCCAGGGCTTGATATTCCAGAGCTAGTGTGTATTCACATGAGGCAGCCATATTCTCTAGTGGCGCAGACGTGCATCAATCTCATTATCGCTGTGACTCATCTCTTTACAATTGGTTTATGCTGCTCTGCCACGGTAAATGTTATTATTATTCTGAAGCTAAGTAGGCCTTTGTGAGTTTAGCATCTAAACAGGAAGCGGTTGGCAAAACGGGAGGTCATGTAACACCATATAACTGATGGATCCCGCCGCATTCTGCAGTCTGATGTGCACGTTCTATGGCAGGGCACACACACTGCTTCCACATATGATCACTGCTGTTAAGCAGCATATGTCTGCTCCCTTCAAAGGCCCTACAAGAGAGAAGAACGCAAATAAAACATCTATGACGAAACATTAAACACATATAATTTAGCAATGGCCAAACAAGAAGAAGAATCAAATCGAACATCTATGATGAAACATTAAACACATATGATATATATATATATATATTTATATTTATATTTAGCAATCTATATAAGCAACCTAAGCATTTTACACACTTGAAATGATACAAAGGTCGCCCCCACTAAATCTGTTACATAGTCTGTAGCACCATTACAGGTGCAATGCATAGATATAAATCTAGGAAACAGCTGTTTTTCTTCATCTTGTTTCAACAACAATATCAAGATCTTCATTAAGGGGTAGTTCTACACCGCTGGAGTTTTCAAAGCTAATAGCTAATGCAGGAAAGTGTTGGGTGCATGTCATACATGCCCTTATGTGAATGTTTCGGTGCTTTGAAATGAAACGACGGTTTGATGTTGTGGCAGATATGCTTTTGCTTCATTGCTTCCAGACTTGAGATGAGAAATGATTTCAAAGTCAACTGCAATCCAATAGACGTCTTAACTTGATTGAGCAACTCGCCTTCCTAATTTACAGTAATTGGAATAGAAAATAGATTTTTTTTTCTGTCCTTATTTCTCTTTTTTTGAGATTTGTTGTTTTGCAAAGACAGACAGCACTGCCTCTGCTGTTTTAATTTTTTTTTTTGCCCACTTCAATTAAGCTGAAAACTCAGTTTTGAGCAATGCCATCACATGCTGTCTTGGCCAGTTGCCCCATTCATTGATTGTTTGTCCAGAAGAGCGAGCAAGAGAGAGAGAGAGAGAGAGAGAGAGAGAGAGAGAGAGAGAGAGAGAGAGAGAGAGAGAGAGAGAGAGAGAGAGGAGAGAGAAGAGAGAGAGAGAGGAGAGAGATGAGAGAGAGAGAGAGAGAGAGAGAGAGAGAGAGAGAGAGGAGAGAGAGAGGAGAGAGAGAGAGAGAGAGAGAGAGAGAGAGAGAGATGGGGTGAGGGTAGAGGAGGGGGGGGGGGGGGGTTGACAGTAAGTTCTCATTTCCTGAGGGACGACCTTTGGAGAAATCCCCTCATGCCAGTAAAGCCAGTGTTTTGGCAGGTCGGCAGCATTTCCCACCAACTGCTGCATGAAACCCGCCTACAGCTCAACTCTCCTCCATCCCTTCTCTTCCGTCGGTGTTGCTATCAACCTACTGCTGGTGGTACACTAACACAAGGCACTGCTGGGATTTTGCAACAGAAAATATGTGCAGAAGGCAGCTGTTTCTTTCCGAGCGCAGTGCTGGACTAAAGTGTTATAGATACCTCTCTGATATAGTTATATAGATATAGATATAGATATAGTTGTAGATATAGTTCTCCTCTCTGTCCGCTTGCTTGAGTCCCACGTCAGAGCTGTGTGGCAGGGAGAGGCAAACCCGGCAGTGAGAGTATGGATCGTTCCATATTTAAGACATCACAGAAGACGTGGTTTGTTGGCAAAAGCATCGCTAACCAATGTCACGGGGATGCTATCAGATCTGCCAGTGGTCAAATGAACGGATCCAATGAAATTAGTCACTTAATTTGCTGTGAGACTCTCTTGGTACATTCGCTCCCCCCCTCCATCCATCTCCACCCCACCCCTCCTCTCTCTCTACATCCCCTCTCTCTTCTCATCCTCTCCCCCTCTTATCCGCTCTCTCTCCCTCTCCCCCCCTTTAATTCTCTCTCTCTCTCTCTCTCTCTCTCTCTCTCTCTCTCTCTCTCTCTCTCTCTCTCTCTCTCTCTCTCTCTCTCTCTCTCTCTAAATCTATCTGTTGTGGCTTTGAATGTTCTTTTCCAGCGCCCCCATCATGCCTTGTTGTGTGTGTTTATGTGTGTTTTGTGTCTCTGTGTGCAAGTAATTTGAGTGCTGTCTCTGTCGCCGTGTGTTTGTGTGTGTGTGTGTGTGTGTGTGTGTACACACACTTACAGATCCGTGATTGTGCGTGTGTGCATGTGAGACTGTGTGTGTGTGTGTGTGTGTGTGTGTGTGTGGTGTGTGTGTGCGTGTGTGTGTGTGTGTGTGTGTGTGTGTGTGTGTGTGTGTGTGTGTGTGTGTGTGTGTGTGTGTGTGTGTGTGTTTGTGTGTATGTGCCTCACTGCGGGACGCGTTGATTAGCGCGTGCTGCAGCTCAGCTCCCAGCTGTCCTCGTGGCTGGCCCGCTGATTGAAACCAATCAGGCTTGCGATGGCCCCATCGCGGTGACCCGTCACCCCTCCCACCCCCGGCCTAATCACCTGCCGATTGGCCCACGCAGGGCCCCCCTCCCGTTGGCACGGAAGGTTAATTTGACCGGCGGATGGAGCCGCCAGGAGGGAATAGGAACGTGCGCCTGCCGATATTGCATGGATATAGCCTACCTGTCAATCACGACCACTTAAAGGAGAGAGAGAAAGAAAGAGTAAGGGAGAGGGGGACAGAGCTTCTGGGGGTGGGGTGACTGCTGGCAGTAGGGAGTGAAAGCGGGGTAGGGGCACTGTTCCTCGTGAAACACACCGTTTTTCTCCTGGCAATGTCATCTCTCTTTCACTCGCTCACAAGTTATAGATTGTGATTTGCATATCCGTTTGTAGATTATTCATAAATGGAGAAATAAAAGAAATATTTGCCTAGCCGAGTATTATGCAAATCAATCTTGTTTCAATCGATATGTGGTTATCCATACGTTTATATTGTGTGTTTTGGCTTCACTTCAAAGTGATCATAAGTTTTTAGGACTCACTCAAAATGTTTCCTTTTTTTTATTTTTCTGCATTATGGTGTTCTCTCCAGCGGGTGGCAGTGTTGTATATGAGGTTGTCGCTGAGGCAGTTTGGGGCGGGAGAATATCCCCCCCAAATCAGATCACTTCTTGTAATCTAGGTGTGTCACTCTCCTGGTGAATTGGCTCTTTAAACCTCCAGGCAAAACGTAATACTTAACAATGTTTTGAATCCAAATATTTTGTAGCTTCATGTCGCCCTGGGCGATAGCTTTCACTTACTTCACTTAAGAAATAGTGGTAATTAAATCTTAACATCAACAAAGTACCAAAAGTCGTCCGACGTCCTAAACCACTGGGCTCCAGCGCCTTCATAAATCACTGTCTCATATATGGATTTTCATACTTGCATAGGTGTTTGTATACACATACAAGCTGTGTGTGTGTGTGTGTGTGTGTGTGTGTGTGTGTGTGTGTGTGTGTGTGTGTGTGTGTGTGTGTGTGTGTGTGTGTGTGTGTGTGTGTGTGTGTGTGTAAATGAGCTGTACATTAGTGTGTGTGGTGTTGTGTGTGTGTTTGTGATTGTGATTGTCGTGCGTGTGTGTGTGGTGTGTGTGTTGTGTGTGTGTGTGTGTGTGTGTGTGTGTGTGTGTGTGTGTGTGTGTGTGTGTGTGTGTGTGTGTGTGTGCTTGTGCATGTGCATGCACACACCTTGTGGCAAGATCCCCTTCTTCCTAGTCTCTGGTGGGTAGAATAATGTTACCAGATTATCATATCATTACCATATCATTTCCATGTCATTATCATACTCCTGCCTGCAATAGTGTGTCTGTTTGTGCATGTGTGTGTCTGTGTGTGTGTGTGTGTGTGTGTGTGTGTGTGTGTGTGTGTGTGTGTGTGTGTGTGTGTGTGTGTGTGTGTGTGTGTGTGTGTGTGTGTGTGTGTGTGTGTGTGTGTGTGTGTGTGTGTGTGTGTGTGTGTGTGTGTGTGTGTGTGTGTGTGTGTGTGTGTGTGTGTGTGTGTGTTGTGCGTGTGTGCGTCTAAGCTAAGGACTCGGTATCCCATCATCAACTGTCTCTTTCTGCATTACACAAACACAAACACAAGACGCACACACACACACACACACACACATGTACACCGAACGCGCATACGGATTTCCGTGACATGGACTTTCATGACGCAGACTGATCCACCCCACTTACATGTAAGCAAATCCTTATTGCCGCTACGGCCGCCCCCAAAAACCCTCATTTGTTATTCTCAACGCCAATTGAGAGGAATTGATTCCACAGCTATGTATATTCTAGACGGCTAGACCCTTTTTGGCCTCCCAAAGTGGGCTGCTCCCAGTGTACATCCTTCATCCAATGAAAACATTCTCACCGTTTAGACCTATTGATTATTCAACAAGCTTCTGCCCTAGCAAATGACTGCAAAAACAACAACAACAAAAACAACAACAACAAACAACAACAACAAACAAAACATGCGGGGGAAAAGCTAAAGACGTAGAAGAGATGAGCACGGACAACCGGATTAATCGCGTGTACAAAACAACATCCAGCCTGTCCCGAACCGAACGGAGAGCCAACCCCAGGCTCCATCAAAGCCATGGCACCATTAAGCCCAGGCTCTCTTTACCTCCCCCCTGCACAAAGTCAGCCATTTTGGCTCTGCAGCTGCCAGGGAGGGAGTGGGGGGGGAGAAAAAGACCATTTAGTGAGGGGAGCATGTTTAGGGTCGCGCCCTTGTTTACATGGGGAGCCGGAGCTGATGGTTTTAAAATGGCGTCCAGATGGTGACAGGGGCTTGATTGCAGTGGGGACGGCTCCCGTGTCCCGCCCACCCCTGCTGTCCAGCTACAGTAGCTAAAGCGTTTTGCTTTTTATCAACAGCCTCCCCCCCACCCACCCACCCACCCGCCGCCGCCCCCCCCCACACACTCTGTCACTCTCTCTCTCTCTCCTCTCTGACCGCTCAGTGCTATTGTGTCTCCCTTCCTTCCGCTGGATGGATGCCGTTTTGTGCCTTGCGTTCCAGTCGTGTGTTATCGAAGACATC